>GL380147.1:18027-38171 GCA_000143925.2 Caenorhabditis brenneri
CCAGTTCCATTCGTTGAAATAAATGTTTGTTTTTCTAAGATGAAGGTGTCAGTTTTCTGTAAACACAATTCTACGCTTTTTCGCTTTTTTTTTCTTTTTCGTTTCAGTTTATATTTGACGAAGACGGATGATATAGATGGAGAGCGTGTTGTTTGGGAGAGTGGCAAATTTTTATTCTTTTTCACAGAGTTTTTATGGAGTAATTGGAAGAGAACCCCGTCTTTTTGCTCATTATATACGTTTAGAAAGTTGTGAAGTTATCAATAAAAATCATGTGATTCGAAATTGGAAATTTTTAAAAAGTTAAGTTTTCAGAGAATCTAGAGAGACTACCAAGGTAAAAATGAAGAATTTTCTTGACTCAACTGACTAGGAGGTAGTTCTCTGGGCTTCAAATGCTCATATGTTAATGATGACCTAAATCAATTCCAATTACATTTAGGATTTTTTCTCCATGAATTTCAAATCAATTCTCACTTAAATAATCGATATTGATACGTATATTGAGTTGCGAACTGGGGTTTTGAAAGAGGCAATGAGAAGGGGAATAACGGAGTGGGAACCAAAACGAGAAGAGACATGAGAGATCAAAACAGGTGAGAGAGACGTAGATAAGTAGAGTGGAAACGAATCGGGACGACAAAAAAAGGCGACAGGAAACGGGAAAGGGAGAGAGAAGGAAGAGGGCGATCGGTTCTTTTTCCACTCGACGTTGTGTTGGACAAATACGAGTTTAGTTTTTATCGAAGAAAACGAAGTGAGGTGAAGAAGAAACACGGAAAAAAGAGTGAAAACGGAAAAAGAAAGGTTACTAAGCTCCTCAATTTCCTCGAAAACCACCAGGGAGTGCTTACGAAGGTGTTTTCTATTGATTCTGAATCACATAAAAATTGAAAATATCAGAATTTTGCGGTTAGCAGCTGACATTTTCATTCAGGCGTCAATGAGAAGGTGGGCATGATTTCCCATTTACAGGAACAGGTGAAAATGGAAGTTCTTATTAACAAGGAGGTGTCAGATTTCATCCGAAATCCAGAGAGTATTGGGTTTTTAGCTAATCAGATGAAACATGATTAGGAATGAACAGAAACGAAAAGAAAGCATGGAGAAAAAACATGAAAAATTAGACTGATATGTTGTATTATGGGTATGTAAGACTCCCGAACATTTTGCACTTTTTTATCTAGCTTCGCCCCTTTTGAACAAGCCACACCCCTTTAAAAAATCGTCTGTTCTCTTCGGTGATTCAAGCTTCCCGGGATTAAATAGAGGTAAATTTTTGAGCATTCTCAAAGTAGAATTTTCAAGATTTCGCAGGCCCTATGGAGGTTCAGGACAGGTAGGTAACGCTAGAGAATTGTGCCCGTAAGGATGTCGGATGTCGGCCAATTGAGAAAGAATTGGAAGTGAACAAAACTCAAACTTTGGACCTATTTAATGGGGCTATTCACGTTTTGCAAAAAATGTTTAAAACCCCAAAAGCCCTAGTTTTTTCAAACTCTCAAACTAGGTTTCAATGGGAAGTTTAGATCTTTTCAACTCTTTCAACCTTCAAATGAATAGCCCTATTACCAAAAAACGTTTTCCTCGTATCAAAGCTTTAATCATAATTATGAAAAAAAAAGAAACTGGTCACTAAAATTCTGGTTTGTTTATTCAGAGATTTCCTTCCAGTACAGTAACTGTATAACTTTAACTCAAAACATGTTCTACTGTTAAAAGGTCCAAAAAAGTTAGTTAACGTTGACACTCGTCCCCCAACTCTTTTTTCTCTCTCTTGTTCGTCATCCGTTGTATAGACAAGTCATTTTCTGAATACGTGGAATGGAGGCGGCTCTGGAAGAGAAGGAAAAAAGGGAAAACTTGTTCTTGCTGCTTCGACAACAACTCCGGAAACTCACAAAATAACTCTTTTTTCCCCCTTCTTTCCACGCTTGGTTTATTCTTTCTTTCTGTTTTTGGTCAAGTCGGACAGAGGGACAATATGACTAACCAAACGACAAAAAGATATTCGATGAGTTGGAATGAATCGGCAAAAGAATTAGAAGAAACCGAAAAAAAAATAAGTATTGAGAAAAAAATTGGACTTTATAGAGTACACCTAGGGTAGCTAATAATGGCCTATTTAGTGGGTTCGAATAAAAAAACGAATCTTTCGGAGAGTGTTAACGCCGGACCCTCCAATCTTACAGTTCCTAATTCTAGGCAACAATCTTAAAATCCGTTGCCATTTCAGAAATTGGCACCTTGCCGATAATTTCCTGAGAAGATAAAACTAAGCATGCGCATACAGTCGTACATATTAATCAACGTGATAATTTTTGCTTCTCCCAAAGTAATTCCTAGAAATACCAATAATTAAATTTTCTAAACCCAATAATTTTTTCTCCGTTTTTTTTTCAAAACTAAATTTGGGAGACTAATTTGCAGGTTGCAAAGAATTGTGAGAAAAATAAGTTGCTAGAAAACAAAAAAACTAAAAAATAAAAACAAGAACAACCTGAAAATAGTTGATGACAGGGGAAAATGAATTGAGAAGATCAATCAATTGGAATTCACTGTTCAGTATATTTATAGAAATGGAATGATGACAGAAAAAATCGGAATGCAGAAGAGATCGAATTTCATTTTTTAGTACCTTTCTTATGAGAGTCATAGAGAAATAAATACCAAAAAAGAAAAGGGAAATGTAAGTAGTGAAAGAAAAGTGTGAAAAAAAATGTAAAAAGCAATCAGACTTCACTCCAAAATGTGTCAAAAAGAACTGCTTCCTCAAAAAAATAACTTTTTTTTTCTTCGTTTTCTTCCGATTCCAAAATTCAGATGAATATGTTTTTAGCAGTAAGTTTCCCCCACTCTTTCATATTCTATAATTCAATTTCACACATACACACACAGAAATTCTTTCTTGCTTCAGTTGGAAACGGATAGAAAAACGAAGGAAAAAAGAACGTCAATTCAATAACTTTTGACGCTTGCTGGAAATTCTCAACAACTTATTTTCTCACTACTTTTTTGGAAGGAAAGCAACAAAAAAAGGAAAGATGGTGGGTGAGAAATGATGGGGAGAAAAAAGGGACAGGAATCAAAAATTCAGAAAAAAAATCGAAAAAAAATGAAAGAAGTGGTGGGGGGAAACGTGAAATTCGATCTATATGGAAATCACAATTCTTTTTGTGTGTTTTTTGTGCTTCTCTGATTTCTTCTGTGAAGAAAATTGCAAATATTTTTTGGTATTTCTCATCTTCTATAAGTTTTCATTTTGAAGGGAAAAGGGGGGTTAATATTTGATGCATACATATATAAAAACGGAGGAGAAAAAGAGGAAAATAAACGGAGAAAAAGGATATGAATATATAGATGGATATGGCGACATAAATGAAGCGGAAAAGATGACGAACATGAAAAAGTAAAAGAAAGGGTAACGGAGGGAAAATAATTATTAGCTGTGGGAACAAGTAAGGTTTTTTTTCAATTTTATATTGGGTCTCCCAAAATTTACTCCCTGTTTTTTATCACTTGGAATCACTGGTTAGGAGAAGCAGGCAAATACTCAGTTGCTAGCAGATCCTTTGCTATTTCACATTTGCTATTGAGTTTCTCTTTTGCTAGATAAAATGGATCATTTGCTGTTCCATAGCAAATGACTAGCAACTGAGCCACCCAATTTATTTTGGGTATAGCATATGAGAAAACGTCAAATAGCAAAAGATCCACTATAGCAAAAGAGCAAATCTTAGCATCTGAGTATTTGCCGGAGGAGCTAGGGGCTCAAAAGAAGTTTATTCATAATATTGAAAGAAAAAAAAATCCATTCTCTTCCTTACCGACAAGGGTCGGCGCCTTGGGAGCAACAATTTGCGGCTCTCGCCAAAATAAAACAAAAGCTCTCCTATAGACTATCTATGGTGAGTTATTTTTACGAAATTATTATTAATGAGAGTTTGAAAGATAGTATATCGGTACCACGTTTTGAAGTTCTTCTTCAGTCGTTTAGAAAACTTGAAAAATATTGAAAATTGGTTCTAACCACATCTTATGATGATACCCGCTTGAGTGAACTCGTAACATAAAAAGTATGATTCACAAAACAAGTCTTGCTGAAAAAGAGCATATAACAAGTGAGCCTGAACCTTGTTCAGGTGTTGAACTCTGTTGAATGAGTTTTGAAGAGATGGAAATGACATAAGCTCATCGAAAGAGTTTTAAAATTCTTGAGCACAATTAATTTTTCATTGTTTTCCAGCTGGTGAATTTTCGCTTTCGTCTGTGAGCCAGCTTCGTAATAAAAGACTACTAATTGGAAACGAAAAACTTTGATAATCCTGATTAAGATTCATTAAGAAAAATTAGTCGGAATTCAGAAAACAATAATTTTTTTTTGAATTCATAAACAAGAACTTAGGTCTTAATCGGCCAAAAAACATTTACAAATCTGGAAATGGATGAGAATCTGAATTCATCAGTCTTTCAAAACTATGTTCCCGAATGATCAGTTGTATCAGCATTTGACCATACCAGTCTGGTATTTTCCGTCAGTCTCTCCTGAACAATTTTCTAAAACTAGGAGTCTAGAAAATAGTATGGATTTTTCTCCTACTCCCTGAAGCAACGTACCCAGTACTAAAACACGAAAAAATTCCTCAGCAACATTTTTAGACCATCCGTTTTGGATACAACCCAACTGAGATATGTTCTAGGTTAAAAAGAACGGGAGAAGACGGCCGGGAAAAAAATGAGGTGGATTTGGGAATAAATGGTTGGCTATAGGAAGAAGAAGATGTACTCAAAATGATAGAAGGAGGGACGTAGAAGAAACCGTCGTATGTAAGGAGGAAGAGAAAAAACATGGACTAGAAAAGAAAGAGATAGAAAGTGTGTCGTCTTTTTTTTCCTTCATCTTCTTCTTCTTCTTTTCCTTTTTTTCCTCTCCTTTTTCTTCTTCTTCTTCGTTTCGACAGGAGAAGGAGGAATAGAAAAAGGAAGGGAGGGCACTGCTCACACATCATGGCTTACAAGATAGAGAGAGAGAACCTCCGGAGCACAACATGCTCTCCAAAAAGAGAGAAAAACGGGGGAAGGGCTATATGTGCCAACCAACCGGAGGACCCGCCCCGCTTTAGAAAAAAAAATGGAAGGGGCAAAAAGGAGAAGATGGGATGAGATGAAATGTGTGTATAAAGATAAATTGCTCTCTCTCTCTCTCTCTCTCTCTCTCTCTCTCTCTCTCTCTCTCTCTCTCTTTCTCTCTCATCCCTTTTTCGCTCCTGCATTCCTTCTCATCGAAAGAAGAGCCCTTACACCAATACACCCAAAATGAAACGAAATTGACAAACTGGATTAACGGAAGAGATATGAGAAGACATGAAGAAGAGGTGACTGCTTTCAAAGAGAAAGTGTCGATTATTTTTATTTGCAGCGATAAAAAAACGGAAATGAGATTAGTGAAAAACGGACAAGCTATCCTCACTCAACAATTTCAGATTTGTCACTTTTCATAAAATAGCAAAAATTCGAATTGGTTACATTTCATTCAACATTCCACCTTAGGGAATAAATTGGGTTCAACATCTGAAAAACAAAAAAATCTTCACCCATTTCGAGTTTCCTTTGAAGATTTCCACCAACTGACGATGATTTTTTCTCCAAGAAGAAGCAAAAGTATAAGTTACCGCCGTTTGAATCAAGACTGTAGAACTACTAACCCTTTTTAAAACAAAAGCAAACACATTTTTTGAAAATTACTGATTTATTAGAGATTAAAGATTGAGGGAAAACCCAGAAATTATTACAACAGAATTACAGAAAATGTTACAAAGATGAAATCTAAGTTGTACAAGAAAAATAAAGAATTACAAGCACCGTTTCTTTGGAGATCCTCCGGTGGACTCCTCACTTCCCCGTTTTCTTGAAACCGTTTTCTCAGCTTTCGATGGCCAAACATGAATCCGAAGAGTTGACATGATTGAATCCACAGTGAAAACAACTCCATCCGGTCGAGTGATGTTGAATGCTTCCCGAAGTGTCACTCCATCCTCATACCAACGATCCGAGTAGTCGATTGAACAGTCAACGAGTTCCTTATCGAGTGTGAATGTCTGCTTCTCCATGATCTTTTCAACATTCAAACCCTTCAGAACAGTTTCCATGGACCATCCGTCTGCCTTTTGAATTGTCATCACTTTCAGTTTGTTGTTTCCAGTTCCTTGCATGAATTTGTGTAAGAGGCAGTTGACATCTTCATCAGTGAGAGAGGAATCCAGAAGATGGATCATCTTGTTTTGAAGACGTTGAATAATTGAAACATCCATCCATGCAGAGTTATTAACTCTCAACCAATCAATATTGAATACCTTCTCATTCTCCGTTTGAAGTTCAAATGGTCCATTCAATGCCAGTCCTTTTTTGAAGTCGACATGATCCAGAAGCATATCCAGAGTTGATTGAGGGCATGTATCTATGTATTCCAAATCGTATTCCGTATAACAATCCGCCTCTCTTCCAATAGAAAGAACATTACATTTATTTGGGAGTGAATTAATCAAGTTAGAAAATGTCATTGGACAGACATCAAGCTTATTGATTTGATCAGGGAATGCACTCTTACAAACGTTGAAGAAATCAATAAAAGTTTCCATGACAACAGTTGAGCTCTTGTCATATCGTTGGAAACAGAAATCTTGTTTCAACATTTGAACGTAGCAACCCCTCTCATCTAAGCAGATATCAAATCCTCCAGAACGAATTGGAATATTCTGGATGAACTTTCCGATTGATTCATTCTCAGAAGACAAATTCAGAAGATCCTGAATACTCAGCTTTTTCAGAATGTGGCTCAGTGGAAGGAGTGGAAGAGAGGTGAGGATATCGGAAGTGGAAGGCATCGTGAAGAGAGTTGTTGTAGTGGTGCTACTGAATAGAAAAGGAAATAATTATTAATTATAAAAGAACGTAGAAAACGATTAAAAGAGGAAGGGGAAAAAAACGATAAGAGGAATAATGAATAAACAATGACTCCATTGGTCCTTATATACCCCTAATCGTGGGCGGAGTTACCTTCAGGGGAGTCAATCTGAGGTAGGTCAGGCCTTCTGAGAAAGAGCCATATACCTGTCAATCATAAAACAAAGAATGTGAAGGTAAATTTGAATGTCCTGTATTGATCATAGGGGGTGGAGGAAGTCAGACAAAGGATTTGCTAATAACGAATGATTTATGACAGATGACCTTTCAGGTGGAGGTAAAGAATGTCTGGATCATGAGAAACGTATGGGGAAAGACGTTTCAATTATATGATTATCACATCAAATTATAGTTTGTAATATTTGATTGAATCAAAATTAGGACTTGATTGTGTTGGAGACGGGCGGCTCATGAGAAATAATATATATCATTAAATGTTTGACATATTGAAAAGTTTTGTGTGGTGAACAAAGTTGACAGAAAAGGGATCGACGGAGTACGTTTTAAGACTATAACTCTGTTAGGTAAAGATGAAGCAGAATCTCTAGACTATGGAAATAACATTTGGGACACAGCATTCAAGTAAACAGCAGATGAGAACCACTTCATTCAGGCACTGTCAGTACGGTCATCAACATTCAGAGTTTGACGAGATGGCCACAGAAAAAGAAACAAGAGTTGAAAGCCGAAACTTGAAAGTCACAATTCCAGAGAATATTGTTCCCTAGTGTTATGTTTATCCAGCGAGTATTGACCTTAGTATCATTGGACCAGGATTTTTGAAATCCATGCATCTTTTTGAGATTCTGAATAGTGTAACCACGGCATACGTTTGACCAAAATTTCACCACGAAAACCAGACATTCGTCAAAATATCTTCACCATTATACAATCAGTTCTTATGATAGAAATCAGATCTTCTCCTTCTCCGTATCGTATATTTTCGAAATTTTGATATGTTTTAACAATCCATAATCGTTCATCACCGGCAACTGTTGGTTGGAAGTTGTTCAACTCTTTTTTTTTTTCATTTTGTCGGTTTGTCGATTTTTCAAGACTTGATCAAGATTTAACTTTTCTTCCTTATTCCTAGTATGTTTCACCCTCCGATTAAAAATCTGAGCAAAAGTTCACCAAAACCTCACAAAGATTTGACCTGCTTGGTGTATTATCTTCCGACCAACTTCTGACAAACTTGTCGTCGAACAAATAAAATTCAATGTTTTCGGATTGAACTGCAAAAAAACAAACAGACAATCAGACAAAGAAACGTTAAATATTGACTTTTTATCTTTCATTCCAAAACACACACACACAAACCATCAACAGAATACTCAGTAAGTAAAGTCAGGGACCATAAAATAAGATTCACTCTGCAGAAATAATATAATTACTGAACAAAGAATCTTCGATGTGTTCAATGGAAAAATAGGAAAACCACTTATATAATGTGTGAAATGTACACATTTTCAGCACTGTCAATTCTGAACTTTATCATTTTCAAAGTCCCATTTGTTATGATTAAACCTTTGTCTGAAATTTTATTTCTCACCAGCAAGTCGCGTCTCATCCGCTGTTCCTGATACTCCTATCCAGTTTTATTAGGGAAGTTAGCAATGAAAAGATTTATTGAATCCAAAGTTCTGAGATGCGACCATGTCCCAACATAATTTTCAGTTCTCCTTCTCACTATCAAAGCATGCGCGCCTATTGGAGATCCGTCCTCATGCAGCATCTGTTTTTCTAGAAAATTGGTTTTTGTTGTCGTCGGGACTCGATTCGTGAAAAGGTGACAATTTCAAGTGTTTTGAGAGTTTTTAGAAGGTGTCCTCTCGGGAATCTTCATCCAACGGACAACACCCTGCCATATATTTTTCCCTCAGAGGTTCTGATTTGATTCATACCATTGGCCCGGTTCAAGTCGACCCTTGCATCCTTCTAGTGACCTTTGTCATGTCAAACCTACGTGGCAATTATCAATCTGTGCCAAACAACTCTCCGAAGTCTCACAAGACGCTCTACCAAAAACGCCACCGGAACCCACCGGAACCCACCGGAACCGGTCAATCAGTACAAATCCATGGCACCGGCCATTCATGAGCTTGACTTGTAATTCACTCTGTGTTCATTTGTATTTTCAATCCTATATTCTTCTTACCCGATTACGGGGATCACCACCCTTAGAACCGCCTCAACACATAGAAGACCATTGACCTTTCATTTTTCACTTCCTTTTCCCCCTTTCAAATCTTTTTTTGAAACTCATTTTACTCTCCCTTCTTTTCCTTTTCTGGTTTCGTGATCAAACTCATAAAAATTCTACGTTGACCTCTTTAAGAATATATAAACACGACGAATATACGATTAAGTCTCCCTAAAAATGGAGCCGGATATGTTTTAATTGTTTTTTTCCTTCCCCTCCCGTTTCATCCACCTCTTCTCCTCGAATTCGGAGGACCAAGAAGAGGATGACAGCACAACAAGCATATAATTATCCTTTCAAAACAGAAACTACCGTAATCCCGTAATAAATTCTGAATTTTTTGTTCGAAAACACCCCCGTTTATATGTAAATCACGTTGGTTCCGATGATTCCAACGAGAAAGAAGCGCTGCGGTTACTGAAGCATAAATACTTGATGAAATTTTGATTTCTCCTTCTTTTCCAGCAGTCCCAACCATCCTTTTTTTGTGATCTTCTTGAGAATCGAAAAATTAGATTAAGGATTGGGACGCGTCGTCTTTTGTGTAAAAATGAACGAGTATCTTCGGAAAAAAGTAAGTGAGCGGAAACCAAAAGACACGAGGGTTTTCCTTTCCTAGAGGCTTTTGTCTATTCGCAACGCCTCATGGAGATGAGATTCAAAAAATGATGGATTCCACCTTCTTGTAAACTTTTTGAGAAATCATAACTATTAAAACCCTGAAGAATAAATGGGAATTCTTCACTTCTTCCCTATTTCGTTCCCTCATTTACCCAAAACTGAAACTTACTCTTCCTACGTGACTTCATTTATTTCATAACTCGTGTTTTTATTCATTTCCGCTGGACGTCCGGAAGTTGACTGAGTTATTACCCATTTCCCAGGACATTCCCGATAAAATGATATCACATTTCTATCTAAACTTCACATCAGTCCCACGCAGTGTTTTGATATATATTCCTTAATGCCATCAAACAGACAAACTTGTTTATAAACGATAAAAAGATAGAGTAATATATTCCCACAGGCTCTGATATTATACGAAGGATCGGTTCAGAAAGTGGTGGAGATTTGTTACCAGTGTGTGTTCATAAATTCATTTAGAGTGGGGACGGGTACCTAATGTCCAAATAACACATATCCAATTTCGGAATGAAAAACAGGCAGCCGAGAAGTTACAGTGCGAGAAATGAGGAATGTGTCCGCCAAACTGTATTTATCAGACTTCAGGATTCCCAATTTTGATCCTAACTGTTTTTTACATAAGATCAGGTCAAAGGAGAAGTGCCCAATGGTGTAGACGGGTCAGGTTTAGACCCTTGTGAGTTCGAACCACACTGATGTCTTGGTTTTTGATTTTTTCGAGAAATATGGTTTTGTTCTCTTTGATAAATTGTATCACCTTTGAAGCCATGAAAAAGTGTTTTGCATTTTGTTTCCTATGAAAATTCCGCTGAAAAAGTGTGTGTCGTCAATTAAAATGCATGATCTGCAAGTGAACATCACCACGTCGGATTGCAGAAAAATTCTACAAATTGAAACTACCGTACTCCCTCTACAGGAAATGAAATCAGCAGCCACTCTTCTCATTTTTCTGCCAAACGATTCAAATGTACATATGTATCTAGAACGTCATTTCGCAAGGAGCTACGCATCTTCTTCAACCCCATCAACCACCCCAACACCACCATCATCTTCTTTCAACACCAGAGAAGGGGTCCTTTCGTCCTGTTGAAAACCCATTGAAATGCTCATTTCGTGACACCAAAAAGACATCATTCACCCCCTCTACCCATCCTAATTGTACCCCTTTTCTCACTCTCCATCGTGACACACAGGATGACAGAAGACAGAAGAAAGATGGATGCGATTGGAGAGGAGGAGACGTGTTTCGTTTCAAGACATGTTTCAACAACCAAAAGACAATCTGCTGAAAACGTTTCATGTATACATTTGAATGAGAGAAAAGGGAGGAGAAAACAACAAAATGAGAAAGGTGTCAAACCAAGAAATGGGAAAGAAAGATTGAAATTAGTGACGAGATTTACACAGATAGAAGAGGAGTATTTCTGAAAAATACTTCTTTATTGCATGTAAGAGCTATACTAGAACAAAAGAAGAGTACTGAAAAATGAAGCGGCAAGATTCACGTATCACAACTTCTGTCAGTTTTTATTCTCAATTCCAAGGAACAGAATTTAGAATCAAACTTATTTTCTATCCAAATGTTTTTGTTTTCATATTCTTTCCACATTCTGGAAAAGAGTTAGAATCTGACACCTCTTCTTCCATTTTGCAATTAGATATGTTTCCCTTTACATCGTTTTTCCCCTCTTCTCACCACTCATAACACTGAAAAAGTCCATTTGCACTGCACTAACTGTTGTAGTTTTCCCTTTTTTGTTTATTACAGCCACCACCCACTCTTCCTAAGAAATGGAAAATCTGCTGTAAGTGTCGTGTGTGTTGGGAACGAATTCAAACTTCTGATTGTATTCTGTTCTGGGAATACGATTCGAAGTGTAGGCGATAAGTGTTATAAGTTAACATCGGTTTTCAAGCGGACTCCAGGAAGAGATCTGGAAGAATCTGGGCAAAGAAGGTTTGATATTTCTAGGAATTAATTTGAAATCTCAATTCTGAAAGAGAGTGAAGAATTTTATGTTTTCTTTAGAGTTGAAAATGGTTCAAGCGTGTTTCAAATATAAATTTTGAAGATTTTGATAAGTCAAACTCAGGAAATTTACGGCAAGTTGCTCGCACAAAACGGCATACTGCCAGAAAATTTAGCAAGCAATCGGCAAGCTTCCGTGCTAATTTACCAGCTTGCCCTTGTCAGCGGCAAGCTGATAAATTTGCACGGCAACTTGCCGATAATTCCCTTAGAAACTTTCATTTGAAAACCTACATTAGTCAACAGCGCCATCAACGAACAGTTGTGCCAACGGCGCAGACTCTTTTTGGCATCATATAGTTTTTTTTAATATCCCAAATGGAAAATCCACACATCTAATCTACTCCTCTCTTACTTTTATTTTCTTAGTGGTCTACTCGATTCTTCACAGTCAATATATTCTTTTTAAGATTTCCTTGTTCTTATATCCTCTTCTTTCCTGAACCACTTTACCCTGATTACTTTTCCCCATTATTTCTTCCCTTTATTTTTCCACTTTCCTTCGCTTTCTTTCACTTTTCCAGTTTCTTCCAACACGTCACTGCACCAGGAATAGGGGCGGAGCCTCGAAGAGCACCACCATCGACGCTCCGCCCAATTTGGGAGCATAAGCTCTTCTTATTCTCCTTCGTGACAGCTTCATTTCACTTCCCATTTCTTTTTTTTCAAGCTTTTCCTCTTCTTTTTTCTCTTTTTTTGTTAATTGCTTTTTAGATAGTTTCTGTCAATGCCTGGCTTTTTTTCAGATTCCAAAATGAAAAATGTATGAGTCATTTATCATTTTAAAGGTGCTTTAGAAGCCAGGATTTTCAATTCTCCCTACGCATTTCGGCCATTTTTCATTTTCAATTTCCGTTCTTTTCTCACAAAAAAAACGGAAATTATATTTCTGACTCATTTTGTTATTCACTTCTTTTTTCCTATTATTACCTCATTTTCAGAATTTTCCATTCTCTCTCTATCCATCATTTCGCTCTGAATTCGATCTGAAAGTTAGAGTGAAGAATCAGGTGCTGCATTCTAGTTGCTTCATAGTTTTCTAGAATATTGGAGGGCTTTCCTAATAGGGAAACAACAATTTCTATAGATACAAATTTTGTAATTGTCGACGACAAATTCCTTTTTTCTCAGAATGCAGAGTTCTGTATTTTCCCTTTAGTTGTTGCCCTTAATAGGCTACGACACGCCACGATGGGCTAGAATGAAAACACAATTTCCAGAAGTTTACACATATTTCTTCAGTTCAAAATTTAATAATTTGGATTCTTTTTTTGTTACACCAGCTATAGGAGCCGTACCATTTAGAAATGACTGTGGAAGTCCACTGTGTTGTGTAGAACTGAAAAAAGTTACTATGTCGTTACGGTATCTATAAGAATACTCGTAGAGAAACTGTGATCAAGTAACGAGCACTAAAAGTATTTTGCCTGATTTATTTCATTACAATAACACGAAAAAAGTACCAGTCTCCATCTGGTTAACTAAATAACACCTCCTATCTTGTTTTGATATCCAAGTAGGTCTTCAGGGACACTTTATTACTTTTTGACTGAAAGCGGCGGGATATCGAGACAAAAACAGAGTGTTATGCTCTCTCCACAGTTTTCACTCATACCCTTCCCTTCCCTCCCACTCGGTTACTCGTGGATTCTTCTTCTCAACTTGCTTACCAACACAGGAAATTGAATCTGAGTTTCTGTGGAATAAGATGTATTTTCTTCTTCTTCTCACTTGACGTCTCTTCTTTTCATTCTTCTAGAAAATCAAGTTAGAGATGATGCACACGTTAACGATGAACAATAATGCCGTGTATTTTGTTCGAATAGATTCCTCCTTCACTGTTGAGAAGTCTTAGGTTCCCTGGGTGGGAGTGATTCGTTCTGAAATGAAATGGATCTGAAAATTTGAGTAAAGAATCAGGTGCATTCTAGTTGCTTCAGAGTTTTCTAGAATATCAGAGGGCTTTCCTAATAGAAAGATAACGATTTCTGAAGATACAAGCTTTTGTATTAGTCGAGAAAAAAACCCCTCGTATGATTTTAAACACTGGGATTTTCTCAGAATGCAGCGTTTTTTGAAAACTTTGCAACAATCTGAAAAAGAGTTTGCTCTGGCAGAGGTGTGAAAAGTGCTTAGAGCATATCGTGACGAATCCCTACAACAGAGGATTTTTGACCTATTCTTTGTTCGGATCCGACCAAACTACGTATTGAATAAAATGCTCAGGGAACAGGAAAAGAAGTACACCAGCATCACGCCTCAAATCATCTGTAAATAATGTGGATACTTAGATTTTCCTTCCACAATGAATCGGAATTCCGCCCTTCAAACTTGGAATTTAGTGATCTCTGTTCCATATATTTTTCGAGACTCATTTCATGAGTACATTGAAACTTTGTGGGTGATGGATTCAATTTCCGTTTACTGAGAGTTACAACAGAAATGTCAATACCACACCGTTTTGGCTTAGAAAAAGAGGCTCCTGAGAATATTCGAATTTCAGTTTACTCGGAGAATTCCTGTCTGAAAAACAGTTTCCACCTGACGATCTGAAGAGAATGGAGAACGTTTTCTTAAAAGTTCGAAAGCAAAGAAGAATAAAAAAAAAGCAGGTGGCAAAAGGGGTTTTTTCACCGTGAGACTTTCGAATTTATTTTCGACTTCCAAAACTTCGAAGGCTCACTTCCAAGCTGCAATTATCTAGATTAATAACAGCCACATTCGATATTGAATCACGGTAGATGGGGGATTGATAGTTCGTAAAAGGATATTTGAATAAAAATTGTTATTTTCCCGAATTCTCTAAACAAAATCTCGGGTTTATCCTAGTTTTGTTAGTGCTCTTGTAACTTCCGCATCTCTTGAAATTTCTCTTTTCTCTTCAAATAATCTTATTTCAGGTTAATTCAAATAAAAATGAACCGTTCTCTGATCTGCGTTCTCTTGTTGGCATCACTGGTCGCCTCTCAAGTCATCGACATGGACGGACAGCTCACCGGTCTCGTCCAGAATGATGCTCTTCTCATGGAGCCGGTATGTCTCATGTTTCCATTTCTACATGTTACTTTTGGCTCACATGTTTCTCATAAAAAAATGCAATTGAAATTTTTATTCCCTTTCAGCAAGACAAACGCTCTCCATCTGCCAAGTGGATGCGATTCGGAAAGCGGTCTCCATCGGCAAAGTGGATGAGGTGAGTGAGAGTCAGTAGTCGAAAAGAGGAGGGACGCGTGAGAATATACCGAAACTAAGTTCAAAATGAAAGACTTTCAAAAATTTGAAAATGACATCAAAATGTGTAAAGTGAGACGTAATTTTTCAAAAAGGAAGTCGATGCGAAATAGGAGAATTAACTTCTGATGTCTTTTAAAGATCATGTCCAACCTCAGAAAATTCGAGTAATAGTGAGGGAAGTAGTTCAGGAGTTTATGGAAAACAATGACTTCCGATTTCAATTATAATCTCATCTTAACAGATTTCACTTAACAGGTTTAATGCTCTCAAAATTGTTCGTTCTGGCGATTCATTTCTTACAGAGCTTTCATAAACCAATACAATCATTTCTTGATGATTCAGGTTCAGTCATTTTAAGACTAAATTATTGGGAAGCACCGCATTTAATGTGGCGCATTACGAGAAAGAATTATTACATGCTCCTTCGTTTTTCGGGTTCTAATGCGTTAATCTACATACCTCTAAGATAAGCGCTGTTGTTCTTAAGTGGCTTTGCTTTAATCACCGAAACGGTTTGCTCTCAATTGTCTCATATATTTCACTTCAAAAATTATTCGAAAACTTATTAGCTTACACAATCATCATGAGAAGCTGTATAACATACATATGGTCTAATAAGAAAGCAAATAATAGTATTAGAACTTTTGTTTTCTTTAATAAACATGCATGTAGCACCAAGAAGCTGGATCACTCATCCCAGAATGTACATTTATCGGGTCACAAACCCTATCACAACCATATTTATGTCTGCTCTAATCATCTTTACAATTTCCAAACTGTATGTATATGTACAAAACCCGCTCTGATCCAAAAAGTTAACCTGAAGATTCTCTGGATACAACACAACCTTCACATTCAAACATTTCAGATTCGGAAAGCGATCCCCATCAGCCAAATGGATGAGATTCGGAAAGCGTGATGGAGCTGACGCCGAGCAGGACTACTAGTTTGTCATTTATCAACCTTATCCGTTTTCTCTAATTTCCATTTGATGATTTCATAACTGTCTCTTCCTTCTCTCTCACCCTGTTTTCTTCTAAAGTAGCTCTCCCTCTCTAATTCCCTCACTCGACTTGGCCCACTTTTTTCTGTGGCTCTTGATTACCGAACAGAAGTGTTCCCATTTGTGAACGTATGCCATTTCATTTTTGTATGCTGAAATAAATGTGATCCTTGTTAGTGACAAAACGATGTTCTCAGAAGTTCTTAAAAAGCACAAAGAATCTTAGGAATAAATAATTAATCATCTGGAATACAATCATCACCTTAAACAGCGCATTGTTGTGTGTTATCATAGAATTGACTAAAACTGGTCAAAAAGAGAAGAAAATGTTGTTTCGAAAAATGGTGATGATAAGGAAAAACTTCAAGCATTGCATGCACATAAGTGGTCGATATACATGGGAAATGTTGTTTCTTTTGCCTCCTTTTTTGTTTATTCGGACGACTACTGTATAGAAATGTACCATCCGATGACTAATAACTTTTTAGTTTTTTGAGGGGGACAGGAGGATACAACATTTTTGTTTCTATCAACCGTCCTTCATATTCTCCTTTTTCAGATCTTCACAATGACTTTGTACTCTGCAGGATTCTCTTGTTTATTACTTCTTCTTTCCACTTTTAGTAGCGCTTTTGCAGATAGTTCTTGTAAAGGAACTTGTACACATGTAAGGGGTTTCACATTAAAGAAACTGTCTTATCAGTAATGTTTATTTTAGGATGGGTATCCACTTCCTTGCGGAGTTTGGCTGAAGAATGAAACGAAATCTTCTTCTTTGGGAACTTATGCCGTGAGTGAAACTGTGAAAATGTTGTGAATATCGTTAGTGCACCTCCACAGGTTTTTCGCGTCCGATCCGTTACGGATGCACCGGAGCCGCGCACGGCCCGGATTGGTATCAAAAACGATCCTCTTTACGGATCCGTAACCTACCCGTTTGCGAAAATGATGTCTAAAATTTTCATCTGTTTCTACGATTTTGTTTTTTTTTCTGTTCTTTGGTAGTCTGGTGATAAAATAGAAGAAAATTGATGACGCTACTAGCTTTTAGGAACAGAAGGATTTGGTAGAAGCACAAAGCCGTATACGGTCAGTTTGCGACTGAAATTTACGGTCCGTTTGCGAACGCTCGTTCGCAAGCAGCGTCGTTATTTATCCGTAAAGACCTGTAATACAACGGTCATCCTAAAAGTATCTAAAACGGGTAAACCACGAAAAACCTGTGTCTGACAAATGAGGTGCTACCCCGCATTAGAACCGGCTACTTCCGAAGCATCTGACAACTCGGAAGATTAAGGGAATTTATAAGACCACATTATCATATTCTGGACAAAAATTCAGCTCCAAGTCGTAACTGTTCTAATCCGGAAAGTTCTAATACGGCCAGTTCTAATGCGGGGTAGTACCACAAACGAAATGTCACAAATAGATTATGACAGCACCTTCACTTTAAACGTATTATTTCTTCTGTTTTCAGCTAAACAGCGGAGTGGCAAAACTCCATTGTTCCTTCTCATCTCTGCCAGAACCAGTACAAATCCAGTGGATGTTTCGTCCATCCGACAGTGCAACAGCTCCATGGAGAGAATTTCCTTGTGCTAAGAAAGAAGAACACAAAAATTGCCAGTTAGTTTTATAGTTTCTCTGAACACATTTACAAAAAATCCTTATTTTCAGAAAAGAAGAAATTGTCGTGGAGTCAAATTGTGAAGTACGAATGAACTCACTAAGAATGAGTGGAACTTATAAATGCGCGGCCACGATTCCGAATCATCATGATCAAAGATATCGAGCATTCAGTTCAGAGTTTGCAATCAATGTAGTTGGTATTGAACCTGTCAAAGTAATCTCAAGTAAACTACCAGTCAACAGAAATGGAGAAATCAATTTGGAGGTTAGATTTGCAGAGAGAAACTCAATAACTAGGCCAAATTCTCAAAAATATTCAGTTATTTTCTATTCTAACCATATTGTTTTATAGGTCTGTGCAAACCCACGACCAGATGTATTCTGGCATACAGTAGACGGAATTATCACTCCTGATTCAGCATCGAAACGGTTTGCAGTAACCTCATTGAGTCCAAAAACAATCCTGAAAGTGCAAAGTGAACCAGTATCTCCAGTTCCATACTGCTACAAAACAAGTCTTCTGATTCATAAAGTGCAAGAGAATGATGAGTTTCACATGTCGATACGTGGAGAATTGAGCATTGTTCATGAGAAAATTACTGTCAGAGTAAAAGTAAGAAATCATCTGGGAAAATTTTATTCCAGAGAATGTTTTTCAGAGTTCAAACGGGATTCGTGGTTATTATCTTCAATGTCTGATCGTATCGTTAATCTACTACTTTTCATAGGTTTGAATTTTTCTTGTAATCAAGGTCTCATTTCCTTTTTGTTTCTGTTACTCAAGAAAAGTGTTAATAAAAAATAATAATTGATTGATCTCCCGAGGCATCTGTTTTATTTAACTATTGCTCAGCTGATGACTCATGATCATTTATTTTTCATTGAACCAATAGAAATATGAATTCATGTGATCTCTGAGTTTACATCGAATTCTTCCATTAGGTTTGTTGTCTATTAATTTCGTGTGAGAATTTCATTCTTAGATCGATACGGTTATCTCATCAGATTCTGGGTTTGACGGACATTTCCATTCAGATTATCGTAATATTGATTAATTCGAGATCCCCTTTGTTCTCAAGGATACTGTAAGGCTTTGCCACTTTTAAAAGACTCTCCAGGGAATGAGTCGGAAATATTTGCAAATTTAGCATGTGGTATCAATTCAATCAAAGATTTAAAAATGCATTTTAATTCACTTTTTCTATAAAGAAACATTCATTTTTTTTGGGATTGTTGCTCTTGGAAGTTTCCTCTCTATGTTCGTATTGCACTCATAGAGAATGTGTAAATAAATTTAGATTCTAGACTCCAACACACATTTTTTAAATCTGCAAAAGATAAATTTCTTTGCTTGGCGTATCGGAAGTCGGTATTCTATCATAATCCTCTCATCTAATATATTGTGAGTCTCTGAGAGAGAATTCGTTCTAATCCTAGTCAGCTTCGTTGGTCACAACTAAAATGTTCTTTCTGGCGTTTTTTATTATTAGGGAAACATTACATGATCAATTATCCTGATTTCCAAGGATCCATTCTAGAACTATGTAGACTATGAGATTGTTGAACCTAACAAAATTGTGATTCACTGCAATTTCAGTCTTGTAACCATCATTCCTACATAAAATCCACTAGTGGGGTTTGTATGTATTTCCGACAGATTGTGCACATTTATTGAGAGGGATAGTTCATTTCCCAATTACTGTTCATTCCACCAAAAACAGTACTTGATGCTGTAAACTACGAATTCCAATCTTCTGACCAGCTTCTGGCCACAAATATTAACCTTGAATTTGAAATTGGATTCATACACTTCGACCTTTTTTGTGTATCTTCTCCCAATTCGATGGAGAAAACATTTCTGTCTCTCATTCTTTCTAAATTGTTCTCCTCCACCCTTTCCTATCCATTTATCTCCACTACTCCCCAGGATACTTCTCCTCCGTTTCCCCACTATTTCCTCAATGTCGACTCGTCAGTGTCCCACTGCACACACTGCCTGGCAGCCTCTTCCGAATGTGTAATTCTCTCAACGCTGCACACTATTCCTTCTCGACATTTCTGACTAGATAGTCATACAAAACGCGTGCGCGCGCGCTCCGCAAAAATCGACACGAATCGATTAATGCGTCTTGTTTCTCAAACCGCCCGCCAACGTCCCAAAACCAACACTATTTTCGCTTTTTGGCTATATCTTGAGATTCATTCAGAATTGGGGGATATGCAGTTGCGATCGGCTCCGGGACTAAATGACAAGGGCACATTCCAAGAACTGGGTCAAAATGTTTCACCGTTTTTAAAAATTTGAGCAATTATAATTTTTAATACTGAACGATGATTCTAAAGGATATATGCATATAAACATCGCTGATGACGTAGGATTGTAACTACCACAACCGACAATATCGTTCAGGATTTGACCTATAATCTGAAAGGAAAAC
>GL380147.1:56641-70694 GCA_000143925.2 Caenorhabditis brenneri
TAAAATTAGCTGTATTAGATGTCTGTACTTCATTGTCATATCAATATTAAGAGCCCAATAAATCTTGTTGTAATATCTCACTGATAAATCTACAAAATTATCGACTACAAATTAGAACTTAACATGAAATTACAAAGTAGACACCTGTGAAGTTCAGATTATTCTCGTGAAATTGCCCGTTCTCCTTTTTAGAGAGAATAAAATTGTTCCACGTTTCAACGCATATTTGGAGTTATTTCTTGAAATTGTTCTCCGAAAACTCGATATGAACCACCTAGTTCCCAACCCCAATTTTCGAGTTATTAATGTAGACAGTACCAATTGCTCTTATTTATCTGAAAATAAATGAGTATTGTTGCAGATCTCAGTCAAACATCCGATTCACCTGGTCATCCCACTACCAAACGACGACGATTTCAGCAATGGAAAGAATCCGTTTCTTTTTTCATCTCATAAGGTGAAACCACTAGCTGATTTAGCATTAGAACGAGTCTATCGAGAAGGAATATTACCAAATAATTCGGTTAATCTAATCTATCGAGACTCGAAGCTTTCTGATGCAATCGGTCCAAACGTGGCAGTTGAGCAACTTCTCAAGAAGCAAATCGATTGTATTATTGGATATGCTTATGGATATGCTTTGGCTCCAGTAGCTAGAATGTCTCCATACTGGAAGGATGGTATCCCTATTATCACTCCAATCGGTTTGACAATGAGTTTGGATGACAAAAAGGAATATCAACTGATGACAAGAATCAATAGTCCTTACAAAGTAATTTTGAATTGGATGCTTGGGAAAGTCTCCTTGTTTTCTTGCAGGTTGTTGCTAGTGCAGTGTCAACACTCTTCAAAACATACCAATGGAAACGACACATTTTCATGTTTCACCACGCAAAAAGTCCAACCATAGCAGTCGGAGAGTGTTTTCTGCTTATGGCCAGTCTTCAACATCCTCTTCGTCAGGTAGGTTTTTTTGTCAATAGTACTTCTTGTAAAATCTGTAATAGAAGCTCTGTGGGTTCCGAGCAGCATATCTCAATTGTCTTCAGTGTTATCAAAACAAATTTAACTAATAAAATTATGAAAGTAGATTTTTCAATTAGGCTTTTTGGTTGGAATCCTTATTAGAGAAGTGCTCCTTATTTCGACCAGAAATGACCTTTTTGCACAATAATAAGAAAGGAAGTATAGAAAAAATCGACTGGTATTCTGGCGACGCGGGTTCGATTCCTGCCTGGCGTCAAAGATTTTTTTTCTTTCTAACCTGTTGTGCAAAAAACTTTATTTCTGGTGAAAACAGATTTGTAAGAATTTCTTCAATTGAGCGTGTTTCGGAATTTTCTAAGATGACCAAGATACGCTGCCCTGAACATGCAGTACTGGGCGGGTCTCTGATGCCGGACCTACAGTAAAGAGTTTCTAAAACTCCAATTTTCAAATATTCGATCCAAGAAACTCAAAAGTGTAAATCGTTTGATCTGATCGCCCCCCAGAATGCAGAATTTTTTTGCAAATAACTTTTTTTCCAGATCCAAGAGATGCAACATAACTTCTTCACCTTCAACGAGGATTCGAGTGCCAATATCACCCTAGAAGAACGTCACAAACAGTTTAAAGAATATTTGGTTCAAAGCAGTCGAATGGCGAACGGTCAGTCTTTTTTCTCATTTCAAAATTTTGAAAAAAAAAACATTGAAAAAGAACAAATTTGATTCACCAAAACGGGGAAAAATGGGAGGGTAGACAGACAATGGGATAGAAGAGAACGAATATAGGATGAGTAGATTGTCAATAATTCAAGAAGAAGTGGTGGAGCATTGAGAGAAAGAAGAAGAAGAAATAGATGATGGTTTGAAGAAGAGAAGACTGCTTGATTACGTCTTAATGGACATGCAATATTGGGGGGTGCAAATGGATGTGCAAATGGAGTCAAGATGATGAACCCGAAGACAAAAACCCGTGGTTTCTTCTATTTCTTCCAATTGAAAAAAAAAAAGAAAATTGAAAACATTATGAGAGATGATGGAGCAGAGAAACAGAGAAATATGCCTGTTTTCTTTTCTCTGCTTCTTAAAACTCTTACACTGTCATTGTTACCTCTCTCATTTTCTTTTTATGTTTTCCCCTGCCCCTTCTATTCCCTCGCCTCTCCCATTCCCGCCATTTTGTCATCGACGAAATATTGTTTAATTTGCAAATTTTTAAGTACGAGAGAGAGAGAGAAAGAGAAAGAAATTGAAAAGGTGCGGGAAACGACGTGCACTGGTATATACCCCCAACCCCCCAACTAGTTTATTTTTGTTCCGAAGGTTTAACGAAAAATTAAATACCCTTCTTCTTTCCCCTCATACTCTCATCGTTTCATTCCATTTCGCCTTTTGAACCTTCCGTCTCTTCCATCAGAGTTGTTGCTTCAAATATGTGCATTTTCCTTATGATTTCCAAAAATTCCGAAAAACACCCTGCTATCTTAATCTCAAAGCTCCACATTGCTTGACTCATGGTTTTGGAGACTCTTGTGAAATATTCTAATCGATTTCGATTAATTTTCTGTGCAGCAGGTGAAATTAGTATCGAAAAGCAAGAGCAGGTTGAATTGAAATCAATGTGCAATTCTCATTTTTCTTCCAACCAAATCCTCAAGCATACACCAATTTGCTTCAGGTATACGATTCAATTTTTTTGCTATCTTAAGACCATATCTATTGTTAATATGGTGATCTCTGTGAAAGTCAGTTGTGACCGAATTGACGGAATCGAAATGTCACCGCGAAAACTACGTTATGAATTTTATAGCTACCGTAAGAAAATCAGAAAACGGTTACTTATTCATCGATTTTCAACAGAATTTTGTTTTTTTTTTTGCGAGGAAAAAGTTGAAAAATTTTTGAAAGTTGATGAATAACCAAACATTTCAGAGACTTCGTACGGTAGCAATCAAATTTATACGGTAGCTTTCGTGGTGAGATATCGCAGCCGTCAATTCGGCCAGAACTGAAATTTACAGAGATCACCAATAATTGTTAGATAGGAAAAAGCACTACCTACCCAGCTAGTCAAACTTGTAATCCGAGTATATAGTTCATTGATCTTTTTTTCAAACTTGGCATTCCAAACTTTTTGACTCAATATATATGAATCAATCTCCTACAAAACTTTTTGACGGTATCGCCAGTCAACTCAAAAATCGATTTTCCTAACTTTTTGACCCATCAACGAACATATCGATAAACTGACAGCACCCACCTCCTCCACTCTATCTTCTCCCATTTCATTTTTTTTCTTCTTTTACTCCTTGTCAATGTGTGTCAGTCAGCAACCAATTCGTGTTCAAGGTTACTCACTTACTTGCCACCTTTTCTTTTCTTTTCTTTTTTTTTCTCTCTTTGTTTTAGTTTCGGCATCGTTTTCAACGTGCAAAAAAAGGCACCCACAAAAATGAAGGGGCTGCTGGAGAAGGGAGGAGCTTTCTCTTCTTTTTCACTCTTTTCTCCTATGGAATGAGTGACGGAACGTAGCAGGAGATGATGAAGAAGGAAAGAGAAGAAAAACATTTTTAGCGGAAAACTCATTGCCTCCTTTCTCTTCTTCGTTCCTTTCGTTTCCATTGCCGTTGTCAGACACCGGGAGGCATGATTCTAGTGAGAATTAGAAATAACGTGTATTTGTATGGCCTAGCCGCCTTTTTTTCTTATTTTTCACAAGATAGATCCGTCGCTCTCTTCTCCATCTCCGCCGCTATTTCAGTAGCGTTTTTGAATATAAAGCGTGGTGAGCAGCCTCTCTCTTCACATAGATCTTCTACTGAACCATTAGATAAACATTGGAGATGAATCCATCAATTCTAAATAAGAATATGAAAATGAAGTAAGACCTTAATTTTCATTTATTTAATATAGTTTTTAAGATATTAGTTCTTGCGAGAGGTTCTTGCAAATTGTCAAAAAGTACATATTGTTTACACACTTGCTAAAAAAATGTCTATCAATATTGTGCAACTTTATCACAAAAGTATACAAATATGGTGCTCTGATAAGCAGAGAACCAGGATACTCAGTAAACGTACTGCCTAGAAAATTTCAGCAAACATCTTTTTCGTGCAATTTTTATAATTTTACTTCTACAGCTATATCTAGTTGAGAATATTTCCAGCTCGTCAGTTTAAGACACTCATTTTGAGAAATCATCAAGAAAATCACATCCTTTCCTTAACTTATTTTCCTAGTTTTCCTATGCTGTGTGTTTGTTCGTTTGTAAATCCCTCATCCGATTTTCATAAGGTTTCCAAATATCAAAAGAGATAGCCACAACTTCATGCCTAAGTTTTCTTTTTTCATTTTGAGTCCGGGAACATCTGTAATGAAATAAGACTTGAATTGGCCTAAACTACAATGATGAAGCCGAGAGGCATCGGAAGTAAACTTACCGTAATCCCTCGCACACCTTTTTAGAAATCCTTTCCAGTTGTAAAATTTCAACTTATTTTTTAACAAATATCTCACTGAGAACATAAAATAACACAATGTTTTAATGCTGAGCGATCTTGACCGTAGTCAATAAAAGCTCCATGACCTGAAAGCTATTTCATCCAGAATGGAAAAGCCTCAGCTCCATTCCCTTTCATATCATCAAAAATGTATGCATACACATTTCCCTTCCCTGATTTAATTTGTGCCAAAAGTCACGCCCTTCTCCTTCCTCGTCTTCTCCCCGTCGTTTTCGTCCCAAAAACTTTTTATTCTAACACCACAACTACCACTGGCCACCACCACCATCATCAGTCACTGCCCGTTTTGTTGCTATTCTTTCATTTTCGTCACTGAAGAATAGACTTCAATTTACCCGTTTAACTCCCTTTTGAACTATTTTCTTTCTGCAAACTCCTCAAAGTGTCCTCCTCATTTTTTGCTCTTTTTGCAAACAGAAGAAAACAACGGCGCAGACGAAACAATTTCTCTTTTTGTTGTCTAGAGATTTTTATTTGCTGCCTTATCAGAAATTTTATTCCATCATACACAGTTGCAGATAGTTAGTATCTCCATTAATATTCCGTTCAAAAGTTAGGATTTTTGATATTAAGTTTGTGTATTTTCAGCATAGATATCCTCGATTACTGTAGATATGAGAATTTTTTTCTCAGCCTTTCTTTGGAGTACGGTAGTTTCATTTTGTATTAGGTCAGTCCAAAAGCTTCTTTTGAAATGGGGTTTTTTCGACTAGAGCTGTTTTTGATATTTATTTTTTTTTTGGTGATTTGTACCAATCAGCTAGACATTGTCAGTGCCAAAATCTCAGCCGTATAGTTATAGTTATAGTTCCAAAAAGAGGGTTTTTCCGGACCCCATAAGAGTGTTCCCAATGAGATCGGTTTCAGATTTTGTATCAAAAATGTTGACACGGGTGGTGGTAACATTCACCAGAAATATTAGCTTGCTTCGAGTAGTAATATATCAATACGGTTGACTTTAAAACATCGTAGCTAGAGGACCAGTCACTTTTCACGGTTAGAACTATCACTTCATAGTCACCCGGAGTGCATTTATTTATATGAGCCATGATCTTTTTTTTTTCTTTCGGATTCCTTTAAGAAACCAAAAATTCATCAAATGCTTTGAAGGCTTTTTTCACATCAAGATGGGTATCAGTTTTGAAGAAGGAATTAGAATTCTTTGTTCTATATTTTTCGAAATGGCTTACTTTGAAAAAGCATCTCTATCGAGAATTGAATCTTGCTGAAAATGGTTTTTTTTTTGGCAAAATGCAAATTCATGACGCATCATAACTCAGATTCAAAATGAATCGATTCTGATGAAATATTGACGAATCGGATAGGAATATTTCGATTTGAAAATGATTTTTATTGCGTTATTAGCAGCTGATAACCTATATTTTCTATCAAAATATATACATTTCGGCATACTCAATTAAATATTGTGTCACTTTTTTCACCTGACTTGATAACAGTTTTTTTTCATTTGCAAGACTTTTTTTAATGCGATTTAATGCGATTTTCTCTTTGCTCGCCCCCAAGAGTGTTCGCTTTCATTTTCATTCCAAGGAGGAAATCATATGATTTTTCTTCTTCCTCCCCTTCTTTGATTCTTGACATTCCTGCTCAGTCTGTAGCCGGAAGAGAGGGGGTGTGACAAGGTATGCATCCAATATCTACAGTATCCTAGGTGCCTGAAGGGCAGATTGAGAGTGCTCTTCTATAGTTAGATTCTTGTTTCGTTACCGTTGGGGAGAGTGGCTGGGGATCGGACACACTGGGTCGACGACGATGGGGCACATATGCTGTTGCTCCTGCTCCTGCTTCTGCAAAAAAAGAAGGATTGGGAGTAAAAAAAAAAGAAAGAAAAAAGAAGAGAGATAGTGCGTGACAGTAAAGAGGTCGTGGAGGAGAATTAGAGTGAAGAAGAAGAGAAGAAGAAGACCCGGGAGGAGTAGGGACCTCTGTTTCACCTCTTCTTATCGTCTCCCCTGAGCTCTCTCCTCCAATATTTCTTTTTCTCTTTTTTTCTCTCTATTCTAACATATTTTGTTTCTGTCTGTGAGTGTGCGTGTGATGCTTGGGGAGAGAGGAAAAAAGAGAGAAAAAAGAAGAAAAAGTTGTGCGTGTTTTCATCTGCTGCTGCTGCTGATGCTGCTGCTGCAGCAGCGCCCCAACCTTCCGTTTAGTTTTTCGTTCTCCTCCCACCCCTATCCCTTATACCACTTGTGATCGAAATCATCATGTTTCTTCATCTCTTCTTCTTCATCTTTTTCTTCTTTTTCTTCATTTTTTCTCTCTTTCTAATGATTTTTGCCTCTTTTCCAAAGTTTTGCAACACTTTCTGCAAAGTAGACTGCCCTTCCTTCCTATCGTCTTCTTTTCTAGTCTCGTATTATCTCATAAAACTTACAGTTCTGTTCGTGAATGTACCTATGAGGCTATGCTCAGATGGCTAACTCTACTCTCATGTATTCTTTTCCATACGAACGGAAATTTCGTCGAAGACGTCGGCGCCGCTAATCAGCCACAATATCCGCCACCTCCTCCACCATTTCCATTTAATGTCATCGTCATTCTTCCGAAACGAGAGTCGATTTATGACAATTTTGGGATGACACTTCAAAAAGCAATGCCTGTCATCGATATCGCCGTGCAAGAAGTGGTGAAATCCGAGAAGTTGCCTCCCGGATGGATCAACCTAACATACTGGGATTCAAGACTCTATGAAGATATCCTTTTAGCCGAACGACATGCAACTGTTGGTGTAATTCAAGCATATTGTGAGCATCGTCTCGACGCTATTCTCGGCTTCGCTGACAACTACGGTCTCGCTACAGTAACCAAAGTGACAGCTGGATTAAATGGTGGAATTCCGATTCTGACAACGTCTGGTATGCCATCACTTTTGAATTCGAAGAAGGAATATCCATTTCTGACTCGGATGCAAGGAAGTTACCGCCTTCTGGCAGATTCAATGTATCAACTGATTGCCTATCATGACGAAGACTCTGTGACACAAGCAAACTCTTCACTCAACTACCTAAATCTCATATTTTTCTATCATGACAAACGGCGAGCGGTGAATCGGGTGATCAACCAGGACGAGAGTCAGGAGACAGGTGCAACATCATCACATTGTTACTTCTCTCTTTACGCTATCAAACGATATTTTACGGAGAAAAGTAAGACATTCAAAAGGGAATGGGCGTTGAATACTCCACAGTTTCCATTCGATGAGGACCTAGTAATTGAGCGAGAGACATTCAAACAGTGGCTGAGAGAAATTTCTTTGCAGTCTAATGGTGAGTTTTTATTGAATTGATCAAAAATATGATGAAAAAGGAATTCAATGAAAAAAGATATCTCGAAAACTGTGAAAAAAAATCTCAAAATATTCGAGATAGAAAAGGACTTGTCAAAGGATAAATAGAGTGGCTGTTCTCAGCAATAAGTAGGATGATTTTGATAGTTTATTTTCTAAAAACCAAAATATTTGGTGTCGTCAATACACTCTGTTTGAATAAAAACACGGTCCTAATAATTCTTAGTTTTGATGAGAGCTACATCGTTTCCCAGGCGGTATGCTAAATCAGAACTTCCTGAATCAAAACTGTATCTAATCAGAACTATCACTAATTAGAACTTCCGGAAGCTTCCCCTTATCAGGACTGTTCTTATTCAGAACTGTCCCTAATGAGAAGCATTGTTCACGTGAATTTCTGCGAAAAAAAAAGAGCTGTGTTTAGGAACAGTTCTGATTTGGAACATTTCTGATTAGTGAGTGTGAGTGCTTGCTATAAAAACTGAAGAGAAACTCTTGAACTGGGAGACTATGAACTGTTTTGGACTGTCCTTCTCTAGCTATACCTACAATATCTATGTGGATATTTTCATTTTTCTTACATTCGCTATAACAAACTTTCCTGCTAGAAAACACGGAAATGGAAGCTCATCCATTGATGTTTTCAAATTAGTGCTTACTATATTGTGATCACGGATTTTCAAGGAAGTAAGATCTTTCATATGAAAGTGCACCAAAAAGAAGGGTCAAAATGATGACAATATAAACTTTTCAATAACTTACAACTTGAAATGATAACGGTGATTTCACTGAACTTGATTGTTTCAGTATCTTTGTACACTACAAAGCATATTCTTTCAGATCTGCAAGTTCATTCATTTCATAGAGAGCCCCTTTCAAACTGTAGTTACTAAACTTCTAAAAGTGAGCCCATCTTTCTTTCGGACGTTTTTTTAGACACAAGCACTACATGACCTAATTGCTGTTTCATGTTTTGTCTGTTGAATGCTATTTCAACGTAAAAACCAGCATATTTTCTTCGGGAAGACTGTCCTTTTCTGCAAAATTGTATCGTTCAATGAATCTAATCAAGTTGTTAACTGAATTGGCACTACTTTTGATGGAAAATTGTAATATGAACTTTAGACATTTGCTCTTTTTTCTCTAAAAATAGATCCGCTCTGCAAAATTTGTTTCGAAAAAGCCTGTTTTGTTTTTCAAAACTATGCAGAATCTTCTTTCTTTAAAGATGATGAAAAATTCGACATCATACTTTATGATTATACAAAAACCTAATGAAAAATCACCTGTTCAAATTAGGAACTTTTCCATAAAGGTGGAGCATTATACACGAAGCTCACAAGGGAATGTTTTTTTTCATGTGGGTTAGGAATTTTCTATAAATTGGTGGTCTGGCAATAAATGCTTCTGTGAGTGAATTCTGAAATTTCCAGTTCTCACTGGAGCCCGAGAGTCTGGAAATCTTAATCTGAAATCGCCACGTCAAAATACATTGTAAATAAGGGGACGAGGCCAGATATTCAGATGAATACTTCCAGGCCTCAGGATCCAGTGAAGGCTAGAAATTTCAGAATTAACTTACAAGAGCATCTACTTTCGGACCACTGATTCATAGAAAATTATCGTGTCAGTAAAAGCTCTGGAAACAAAGAAACAAATCTCGAGAGTCGAGGAGTTACGTTCTTTGAAATGAAGCCCGTTTCTCAAGGTGAACTTTCTTTTCTCAGGATGTTTCAAGATATTTTTCTGATTCCTAAAAAGGTCCTGAGAAAGTCATTGACTCTAAAATCAACTCTTTCTCAATCCTTTTGAATGCGTTGAGCTTCCATAGAATTCTGACGTCAATCTAAAAAAAAAAATTGAGAAAGAACGAAATGCTTCCTTCCCAAGCTGTCCAAAAACAGCAAGGATAAGGAAAACACTAAAGTTTTTCGACTGAAATTCTAACTCACATGTCATTAACTTTATCTTTTTTTGAACATGAGATACGTTGAAAAATGTTGACTAGAAGGAAAGAAAGAAGGAATCAAAAGAAAAAAGAATCAGGCAGGAGTAGGGAAGTAATGGTTGTATTCCTGACCGATTAGACTCCTCTCACTCTAATTGATTATAAAGAATTCAGATTGTATGTGTTGACACGCGAGAGCCCTACTTAACAAAAACAAGTTATATTTCGTCCATGTCTCTCTCTCGCCATTCCGATAATACAGAAATAATTCGAATCATCATGACAAACACACACTGTGTTTAGTGTTGCTATTTCCTGCAAAACGAAAACCGGATTACCTAACTGAACAGTATTTCCTCATCTTCTCCTCCTTTTGCCTGCCTTGAACGAACACCACTATCCAATTTAGTATACAAATTTGAGGAAAAAAAGATTCTGAAGACCGAATTCGTCCATCTTTTCCTTTTAACAGGATTTTCAAACACACACATGACGTCTGCTTTCTTTTTCTCTCGCTTTTCAACACATTTTAGTGGATTGTTCAGTGCAGAACCCGAAGCGTTTCTGGTGTCCAGTCAGCCTCGTTTTGCAGAGATAAAGATGAAAAATCTAAGTGTGATCGAGGCAGAATCTCAGTCAAAGAGCATGTTTTTTTTTTAGAAAAAAAAGAGAAAAAGCAAAAAAGGTCAACTGGTAAAACGAATCGTAATAATTTTGTAGGTCAATTTTCAAAATGCTCAAACTGATTAAATTAGGAGCCAAAGTTTGCCCTTATGAGAGGAAGCTTTCAGTGCGTCAGCAGATCTAATTTCATTAGTCGAAAAGGGTGCAAGACGCTGCACCAAAAATTGGCCTGGTGCCTTCTGTCTTTGTCATGTTCAGAGAGAGTCAGAAGAGCACTTTTTGGATTCCTCTGGCAAGTTCATTGGCTCAAAGGGTCATAGATTGTCTACCTAGGCTTGAGCAAAGAAGGTTCTGAGAGCATTTTAGGAAAAGAGCACAGTTTTGAGAATGGAGAATCTAGTAACTATCATGTTTTGGACTATTGAGAATGTACACATACACAAAAGAAGTTGAGAAAACGCGCATCTGAATTGTCCATCCATCCGACGAAACGACTGTGGTGATGCCTCTTTTGGAGAGAAGCAGCTCTTAAAGTTTGGATAGCATATTTCCTCTTCCATGCTCATGTGCACATGATTCGAATCTATGTGCCCTCCTTCTTCCATCTTTCTCCCACCCCACACCCCTTTTTTTGTGGTCCCAGCCCCGTCCCTAACAAGGCAAATAGTGCGAGAAAAGACGGGTCTTTTCTCCTCCTCTCTTGCCTCTTTTTTGCGATCCCGTCTGTGTGAGTGAAGTGGGCGGAGTCGAGTTGTTCGTTTTTTCTTCTTTCCCTTCTCGCGCCCCGCAGCATCGACGTTGCGTCGTCGTCGGGTTGTCGCAGTCCTTCTTCCTCCACTTCTGCCCTCCCGTCACTTCTGTGTCTCTATCGCCTTCCTCCATCCGTATCTCGAATATTCCGTCGTCGACGTCGTCGTCGGCCACAGAAGAATAACGACGACGCACAAGTTATCCCTACAAAAACGACGAGGCTCGTGGTGTGTATGTTGGCTCTTCTCAACAATTGGGGAATGGTATCCGAATGATTCTGAGCGACGTTCTATTATTATCCTTGGTGATCAGTAGCAGCAGCAGCAGTAGCAGTCCACGTCTTCATAACTTCCCACTTCTTCCAATTGATATTGTCGTTGGTCTACCAACTGAAGAAGGAGACCGTGGAAAGAATCCATTCTTACTAACACTTGCTAAATCGAGACCTGTATTCGATGTGGCTCTTCAAGACGTCTATCATCTCAACATCCTACCATATGGAGCCATTAAAGTCACTTTCGAGAACTCGGCACTCTCGGATGCAATCGGTCCGCAAAAAATGATTGAGCATTACTGTAACAAGACTGTCGATGCTATAATGGGTCTTCCTTACGTGTATGCTCTTGCTCCAATCGCTCGAATTTCCAAGTTCTGGGGACAAGGTGTTCCGGTTTTCACGACTACTGCACTTGTCGATGAGCTAGGTGATCGTAATGAGTTTCCATTACTAACAAGAATGATGGGAAGTTACAAATCACTTGGAAAACTCGTGACCCGAATCGCCGAACGTTTTGAGTGGCAACATTATTTTTTTATGTTCAACGATGAAGTCGCAAGAGGTCCCAGAAATAAAGGAAGATCAGAATGTTATTTCTCACTGTCAGCCATCAAAAATCTGATAATGAACAACAAAACGTCGACGTGGAATGTGAAAATGTTCAGTGAGTTCGAAGCGGATCGTCTACAGTACCGAGCTCTTCTAAGTGAAGCGTCTGTTATGAGCAATTGTAAGTTATTCAAGTGACACTTTTATCAGAAGTCTATGATGATCATACCACTATTTCTTAACGTGAGATCGTTGGTGAAACTCGGGGAAATATTTTCATAGCTAACTGACGGTGAGAGCGGTTGTAGTCTATTAATTTTGTGAATGATTTATTGCTCTATACCTTCTGTCAGGCTGCTTTTTCCTTTTATTTTCTCAACCATATACTCGCTTTTCCATTCAACAAGACTTGTTTAAAAAGGCAACTCGTTCTATTTTGTTGATCTCATGGGACCATTTCTTTCCGGGATTTTGATGTCTCTCTTTCATAGTTCCACCACTTTTGTTTCCATATATTTTTTTGGGGAGGAGCATGTGACAAGTATGGTCACTCAAGACACAAAAATGTAGAAGAGGAGTCAGTTTCTTTTCTCTTCTTCACTGCAATTATTCTATTCTGTGGTGTGTTAGAGATGCCGCATCGACATGAAGAAGAAGAAGTGAGAAATCTTTCTTTTTTTGCCCGGGGGCAACTAGAAGAAGGATGTGCTCTTGCGGCGTCTTTCGTAGAAGACGAAAGAAGAAGGGGGGACCCGCAATTTGATTTCACAAAGAAAGCAAGAAGCGTTGCTCCCCGTGCTCTTTCTGCTCTCTTTTCTTCTCCTCCTCTTATTATCCGTTCTTCAAACAAGTACGCAAAGAAAGTTTTGCACATACACACATTGAAATAGGAAGGACAAGCATTTATTTGAGAGGTCCTTACTCTTGGGTGTGAAGTGCAGTTTTGAGTCAAGGGTGTGGCACTCTGATCTTCATTGAAGCCTTGCTCCGAGCAATATTTTGGGCTGGGAAATAAAAAATTGCAATTCAAATTAGTAGTGATAGAGTCTCTCTTCTTCGATAAACATCATCGTCTCATTGGACAAAAAGAAGACACTATTATGTTCTTCTTCGTTTTCAATTCTTTGCAACCCGACCACCACTGGCACTGACAATAAGATAATTGTGAAGAGGAGGCGAGACGGCAGCTAAGCCATAAAGCAGTTCTTCCTCTCCTCTTCCACAACCCGAAAACAACAATACATGGAGCATCTTAAATGACAACACAAAATAAAAATGCAAAATGAGATATTTGAACCCATAATAAAATCATATTCTTTGCAGTGATAATACTATGTGCTTCACCGGATACTGTACGAGAAATCATGCTGGCGGCTCATGACTTGGGAATGGCGACGAGTGGAGAATACGTTTTTATTAATATTGATGTTTCAACTGGGTGAGCGTTTTCTTGTTTTGAAAAAAAAATGACAACGCGTCACTTTGCAACTTGACATTCTGCAACTGCTACATTTCGCAACTAATACGAAACGACGTAGAAGGCAGGGATCATGTCAGAAATAAGATAAACGTGATTATTATCGAGATCGTCAGATAAGACTAGGCAATTTCTATACATTTTGGCTGGAGTACAAGCCCGTTCTATTTGTCAAAGTCAATTGGGAAATAGCAAGTTGCAAAGTGACACGGAGCCAAAATATGAATATTGACGGACGAAAAATGAATGATCTATTTGGTGAATTCGTAAGAATTTATTGTATCTCTCCGTCAGAAGAGTTCAAAAAATCTGCAGTACGGTCTATATGAGTTAACACTATTCTTTCATTTAGCTCCGAATTTTATCATGAGTTCCAAAAAAAGATTCAAAAGATTAAATTCATCTACGTGCAGAACTAAAATCTAATTATTTTTTCCCAAATTCACAAACTCTCATGCTCCAAAGTTTCAGATCCCACGCCGAACAACCATGGATTCGTGCAAACGACACAAATAATGAGGAGAATGAGAAGGCAAAAGAAGCATATCGTGCACTGAAAACCATTTCTCTGCGACGATCAGATTTAGAAGAATACAAGAATTTCGAGTTGAGAG
>GL380147.1:99413-110219 GCA_000143925.2 Caenorhabditis brenneri
AGCTATTTTATAACTGAAAGTCCAGTTGCGAAACGTCGCGGAGCCCAAGATTCACAACATGCTTCCTCGCCCTTCAATTGTTCTAATGCATTCACACTCTCAATTAAATAATTGTCTCCGTTCCTCATTTCATTTCATTTCCTTCCGGAATATTGTTGAAATTCAATACACCAAAAATACTAGAAGTGGGAAAGAGCCATCTAAACTTCTTCAATCTTTTCTCAGAAAAGTGAGAGAAAGAAGAACGTGCTGATTTATAAACAAGAGAATGTTTATAAAAGTGAGGAGGAGAAGGATGACTTCAACTACACACTAAAATAATCGTTTCCGGAAAAGGGGAGAGGAAGAAGTGACAAAAATTAGCAATTACTTATATAAAAAAAGTATATATCATAATCTCCTTGATAGCTTAGGACTTTCCTATAAATTGGTGGTCTGAAAGTAGATGCTTCGGTAAATGGATTCTGAAATTTTCAGCCCTCACTGGAGCCTGAGAGTCTGGAAATCTTATTATGAAATCGCCACGTCAACTATGCATTGAAAATAAGGGGGCGAGGTCAGATATTTAAATGAAGATTTCCAGATAATCAGGCTCCAGTGAGGGCTGGTAATTTCAGGACCCACTCACAGAAGCATCTACTTTCAGACCACCAATTTAGAAAATTCGTACCCGTGAGAAAAACGTTTCCTTGTGAGGTTCAACAAATTTCGCAGAAAACTTTGCTGTTTTTTGAAAGTTTGGTTCTAAAGAGGGCCATCCAAAGGGAAACCCATTTTACAAAAGCTATCTCATTTTCATGAATTGCACCAACCCTGTTCACTTACAGATGCTATTCCTGTGCTTCATTCGAATACAGAGTCTTGTTCGATAAAGACACATCACTGTCCCGGAAAGTTAGGTACGTCACTTCTTGGTCACTACTGTGCACTTTATCATTCCATTTCAGAGTCCCAAAGTTCGATCGTCTATGCGATTTGGAAGAAATGGTACAAGGATTTGCACCAGTCGAAACGTGTCATTCCACGTGTGTCACTATTTTCGAGCCACAGTATTTTGGAGGTGAGCTTTATTTCCAAAAGTGATGATCAAGTTTTCTTTTGGATTTCTCGGTGAAGAAAATGATTTAAAAGTGAATGAGGGTTTCCGAATTTTTATGGTTAGGAAGCATCGAAATGAGCAGTACAGTCGAAAAAAGACATTGATTTGAGAAATAGTACTCTTTTCTGTTTTACCTGCAAAGTTAGAAGCTTGTTAAAGAAAAATATTCAGTTTGCAAATCTTTTTTTTTACCATGGAACAAAAAAAAACGTTAACTGAATCACATAGTTTGCTTTGTCACTTCCAACTGTACCACAGACCCACCATTAACAGATGCTTTCCAATCATCTGGGTTACGGTATTCTGCTTTGAATCGTTTTTATTTCATAAAGTTCTTTCATTATTCTATGCTTCTTCTTAGTACCTACAGTAACTTTCAAAATAGAGCCAGTTTTCTTGCTTTTAGTTTTTAAATAAGCTGTTCATAATGTTTCCAAGTTACGAGACAAAAAAGAGAAACAAAAAATCATGTCTTTATATTTTCCCCTAATTAGTGTATATTTTCTTTTCTTCACATTTATCACAATTGTCAGTAATTCACAGGACTTCAATCCCTCCAACGACCGTTTCTCTACATTCGAGGTTGTGCTGACCATATCTTCTCTGAAATGAAGAATCGTCCAATCGAAGTCGAGTTTCTTCATAGATCTCCAATTTGTGTAAAACTTCAATTATCTCAAATCTATCCACAAGTTCAAGCGAATGAGATAGTTCAAGTGTGTTCATGTGACAAAGACGGTTGTAATTTTGACTCAATTAACGATTCGACATCTCCTCATCTCAACTCTTTTTTCATTGTTATCTTTTTTCTTTCTGGATTTTTGTTTTTCAATTGGTAAATATAAATGTGTAACTTATTTATTTTTCTTCTTCTTCTATGGTTCAGTAGAGGTCCTAAAAGTTCAAACAGACTGTCGTACTATTCATCCACCCGGATGTTTTTGATCACTAATCGGATTAGAGATAAGCTCATGTATTTAGTTTGGAAAGTAGAAAACTAGCTGTAGTCGTGTTTGAACTTTTAGCTCTGAGTTATGAACAAACTACAAAAATGTTTTGATTTAAATAGAAATCCATCAAGCCAGAGCGCCTGGGAACTATTCTAGTTTCATGAAAAAATGATTTTCATTCTGTCAAATACATAAAAAAAAATATTTTTTTAAGTTTTTGATCGAAGAGATCAGAAAAAAGTATTGTAAAAAATAACTTCAGAGGTTTATCAATATTTATCTATTCGTTTTTTGGAATTGTTCAAACATTAGGAGACATGCCACTCTATTAGAGTTATTCATAAACGTGCGAAGAAACAGTGTCGATTCGATCTATTTCTTCTTACGAAACCAGTGAATAATTCGTGCCAAAACGATTATAAAATCAATTAATTATGCAATGGTCCTTGAAATTCCAGAGAAAAAACAACAGGAAATTGTAATGAGAAATGAGACAAACGCAAAGAGGGGCCGTCCGAGTCAAAACACGATGATGTGACAGATGAAGATGTTAGTATAGAAGATGTATTCAGATGAGACGGAGACACCCTTGTCCTCGATAATTTCACTTCTTTATCTTCTCTGTTACTGGACACCATCCCGAAAGAAGAGGGAATCTCCGCTTTTCGACCTGCTGACCCGACTCCGCCCACTTTGACAGGAGACTTGACGGTAAGGGAGGAGGATGAAGAGGGTGTAGAGGATATGAGAAATAAAGGGGGAATCTGCAATGCGTCGCCGCCCGGAAAACTATTTTTTGGAATGAAAAGGAAGAGTCTCGGGTAATTGGGCTGATTGCACTCTTATCTCATTTCATCCTTTTCATTCTTGGTTTCTAAATTATTTCTTCTGATAACCTTTGCTTGTGGATAAACACCTTTTCATATTTATTTTAAAATCCGAGGCATTTTTTAGTCCTTGATAGAAAAAATGCGCTTTATGTCAAGAGTTTTTTGTTCTTTTGCTTTAGGAGAATCCGTGTTTTGGCGCAACCCGACTAGTATTCTTGTTGCTCATTTAGAAAATCTAGCATGGGTAGCTTGGTCGTTTTTGAAATCCAAGCTAGTACTAGATACTTTTAGAGTAGTAATTTTTGAAATTCATTTTTTAAAAAAACTGGGAACATTGTTTTGTTGTACTAGAAATGTAAAACTTTTGTTTTTGTATTTTTTTAATTGAGCGAGCTTTTCTCATCCTTCTTCTCTCTGATCGCCATGGCGCCATTATGAAAAAAATACAAAGATCTACATGGCGCCATTCTGAAAAGTTATGTCCCGTGCTTTCAACAAATTATTTTTTTTACAAAAACCCATTCATGTATACGATGAAAGCTTGTCCAAGAAATTGCCATCAAGAAGAAAACCATTTGAAAATTAATACCGTAGTTTTTTTAAAGGTACAGTTGATCTGTCGGCAGGTCTCATCACGAAAAGAACTTTTTGCCGCGAGTTCTGACTTTCTGCAGGTTCTGCCATGTTTATTCATTTCTTAAAATTCTTTTTCTGTTTCGAAATTCCAATTGTTTGACGTATTTTTGAGATTAACTCAAAGCTACACATTCTCGTATCTATAATTCATTGTGATTCCAGAAGTGATGTGTTTGTCGAACCGTATTTTTCTGGTTAGATACATCTGAACAATATTTTTGTTTCCAGGTGAAATAGAACACGGTCAACTCGTTCTAACAAGAAAGTGTTGATTCATAGAACCATCCCGGTTTCTTTCCTCGACCATCAGAAGGAACGGAATGAGGTGGCTTCTCATCCACATACTTCTTTTCGCCCACTTCCTAGGCTTCACAGTATCAGCAGACATCAGTTGTCCGCGTGTTCCAGAAAAATGCACTTGTAAAGTAAGATTTCTGAACTGTTTTCAAATATGCTAAATTATGTTTTTTTCAGATTACGAAAAATTTGATCGTTTTGGAATGCACTGGTGTTGAAGTGCGCACAATTGCTCAAGCAGTTGGGACGAACCATGTCGACGAACTGCACATTTCGAATGGAACTGATGTAAAAATCGACTCGCTGCCGTTCAGCGGACTACGCACTATCTCCATTGCCAACTCAACACTTGAATCGTTCTCACCAACGGTACATATTTTACAATTTTCTTGGCTTCTTAGGAAAACGTTCGCGCAACGACTAGTTTTTTAAAGAACGTGTAACTTGTCTTGAAAGATTTAACGCATGACGAATGCATTTTTGCGTTGTCCAGTTTCGTTTTGTTGAGGATTCTCGTTCCGTTCCTGATGCTGACTGTACGATTATTTGACCGAGACGAGAGATGAGAGGGCGATTCGCATCACTTAGAATGATGTGTTGAAATCGTTTTGAAGATTGCGGTCACGGATAGCTCTTGACCTGGTGGTTGACGTTGTTAGGCGCCGCGCCGTTGTTAAAAATTCCTGAAGGAACCTGTAGACGCGAAACTGGTGAAATTCTATTTGTATCGCTTCATAGGTTCTTTTGATAACTCGCGGTCATGAGTATACTTTTTGAAACATAGCTCAGGCTTATTTTGTTTCGTTGTTCTTCTGATAGCAGCGTCTCCTCTCAGTCATGTGGATACTATGCTAAAAATGTTTTTTGAAAAGAAAATTTCTTCGAGAGACCTTTGATTATCTAATATTCGATGGCCTATAACCGGGAATCTCTACCGCAACTTCCAGAAAATTCCTCCTTCTCCCTTCTATCTCATCTCATTGTATAATACGCGCTATGTAGTCATACACCATCATCAAAGAGAGGCTTTAGCCAGCAGCGGTTGGCGACAGCGACAATGTGAAAGTGAAAAGTGGGTCATGGCGTAGAAAGTCGAGGGATAGCTGTACGCGCGCCGGACGGCCTGTCGGGTGAGAGTGCGGTACATGGCCGGTCATTTGATTCGGGTTACTCGCTCTTCCGAAGTGATGGGTTGTAAAGGGCAGTAGAAACTACATGGAGGAATAGCTTGTACAAATTAGTGTCTATTTACAGGCATGGAGACATGTGGAATCTACAATCGAGCACATAACCATCAGTGGAAACCACTTGAAGAGTGTGCCTGTATTCGGAAACATGACTACCCTCATGTCGATGAATCTGAACAGTAACCAGGTTGGTTGTTTGAAAAAGGATTCGTGGGAAAAAGAAAAAGGGAAACACGACAGGCGGCCCTTTCACTCATTGACTTTCCTCTGAGTAATTGCGTTAACTATTGTTGGGGAGCGGAAAAAATATGTTTGGGAACGAAAAATTGTTTGAAAAAAACAGGAATATTTGGAATCAAGAAAACTGAAAAATTCCGCCGAAAAAAAAATTTTGAATACTGTCACTTTTCAAAGTTTATTCTAAATTTCCCTTCTCAGATTTCATCGGTCCCCGAAAAAGCGTTTGTTGGGCTTACTTCACTGACTCAACTACGACTGGAGGACAACAAGATCTGCGATTTTCCAACGTAATTATCTTAAGACAACTTCAAATTTTCAATTGTTACTTTCAGAAAAGCCTTGGACTCTATCAAACCCTCACTCGTGCTTTTTGATGTCAGTGGGAACTGTCTCAGCTCAATCCCGGCTCAAGTTCTTCGCAACGCCGCCAACCTGATGTACCTTGACTTAGGTAGTAATAACATCAGTGAAATCAACAACTTCGAGTTGATGAACTTGCCGTTTCTCCGAGAGCTCCGTGTCCAAAACAACACTTTGCGTCGAATCCATCCAATGGCGTTTATGAACGTCCCACAATTGCAATACCTGTATCTCCAAGATAATATCATCTCGACACTCGATGGAAATCGCTTGCAAGCATTCAAAAATTTGGAGGTTCTCGATGTCAGCAACAATGCTCTTTATGCACTCCCATCGCTCAAAGATCTTCCAAATCTGAAGCAAGTTCGCGTTGACGGAAATCTTATCTCGAAAATTGAGACATTGGCATTCTCAAACAACCCGAATCTGCAACTTATCAGCATTCAGAACAACAACATTGTTCAAATTTCTCGAAACGCGTTCGACTCATTGGATAAGCTTGTTGTGCTCCTGATTGGAAATAATTCGATTTCAAAAATAGAGCGAGGAATGTTCGATGGAATGAAAAACTTACAACAATTAAGCATCCGAAACAACACATTGACCACGTTAGATGCTTCTTCGTTCGTCCAACTTCCCCATCTCACCACACTTGATTTGGGACACAACAGAATTCAAACAATCGAAGAAGGCAGTTTTGACAAGCTCGCTAAGCTCTTCTGGTTGGATTTATCAAACAATGAAATTTCCGGCTTCCAATCAAACGTTTTCAAAAAGAAGATCTCGAACATATTGTTAGACGGTAACAAGTTGATTTGCGATGAATCATTCAATGAGTTCCTGACTTACCTTGTCACAAACAGAGTGCGCACATTCTTGCCGTTCCAACAAGAGATAACCTGCCATGGGCCTGAGAAGTATGCGGGTGTTCGACTGAAGGATTTGATGTTGAAGAAAGCAAATGAGACAATCAGCGAAGGAACACGCCTGATGGGTCTACCACAAAATGGTAACAGTCATAATCTCTTGTCATCGTTCCTTCCTTCTCTCGGACCTTTGGGTAATATGAACGGCGTTGGTGCCGGTGGAGCGACAATTCCACTAGTCAATACACTCACTAATGTAGGTTTCATAACCAGAAAAACAACGTTTCAATTCTTTTTTTCAGACAATCCCAGCTCTTCGTTCTATTCCTGGTTTCGGAGGTGCTGCATCAGCTGGTACCGGAGCTTCTTCAGTGCCAAACAAGCCTCTGAACGACGCTATCGAAGAATTCACAGGTCCACTTGTCAGATTTGCCACTGGAGGACAGCCTGTTGCCAGTGATATTGAAGCACTAATTCGTTCTATTCCCAATATGGTTGTCAACGTTCCTGGATTTGGAGATGTCGATCTGAGCAAAATGGATCCAACAATGATTCAATATGTGCTTAACGGTGGCCAAATTCCTGGAATCGATAAAGCGACGCTCGAGTCGATTGTGAAGCAGGCAATGAAGAAAATGCACACAGCTGCTGCAGCAAATCTTGCTGGGAACCCAATTGATGGCCAAGACAAAGTTCTTCCACCACTCGAGAAACTCCCATCTGAACTGGTCACCCAAGTCATGTCAGGAGAGCCACTTCCCGGACTTGACAAGGAGCAAACAAAGACTATTATGGAGTACTATACGCATCAAATGCCCGGAATGGATGGTATTCCAGCTCGTCCAATTGAAGATCAAGGAAATGCTTCCTCCACGAGCATGTTTAACCCTGCGATGTTTGATCTACTGAAAATGCTTCCTCCAGGATACAACTTGACCAAGATTCCGATGGAAGTGATCACCGCAGTGACACGTGGAGAAGTCCCAGATATGCGTCTTCTTCCACAGGATCTTGTCGATCATTTTAGACAGCATACATCGTCACTTACATCTATGTTTGCCGGAGCTACCGCTAAAAACATTTCTATTGAAGAGATTCTCGAGAAGTTGCCCACTTTCGTAAGACCGGAACTTTCCACATTCGTGCCATACGACATAAACGAGTTGACAAGTGAAATGGTTCTGGAGCAGGAGCAAGCCGAGAGGCATAGGAATATCCGAATGATCACTGCGATTGCATTGGCTTTTGTGGGAGCTGTGACAGTTTGCGTGCTGATATTCTTCGTTAGGTACACAAAGAAGCAGAGAAGAGCCAGGAAAAGGTAGAACTAGATCGAATTTCTATTGTTTGATTATCATTTTATAGCTTCGTCAATCGATCGTCACCGTCTTCCGGTAGTCAAGAAGGATCGAACACATCCAGTCATTCTGCAGCTCCTTCACCAATTCGACCTCCTCTCATGTCTATTCCAAAAACACCAATCAACCGTACACTAGAAAGCACTTTCGGGCAACCTCAACTGTGCTCCACTCTGATTGATACTCCGCAAGCGAATAGGTCTCGTCCATGATATAGATATGCTTCCTGATTTCATATTTATGTTTTTACCTGTAAATCTTCTCTAACTCATTTTCTCTTCCAACCTATCAAGTTCCTGTTAGCCCTGCTTCTTTCATATGGTGTCTCTTTTCACGGGTTACATTACGAAGTAAAACTGGTAGTCTAGAATTTATGTAGTAAAATTAGCATTTTTATTCTTCACTCCCCCGATTGTTCCATTTTCCCGATTGCTCATCTGTTGATTGTCTTCCCTTTTTCACCTTTTTCCAATTTCCCCTCCCAACTCACCGTCATCATCACATCCCGCTCATGTTCTATAAGAATTCTAACTTTGAAATGTGTCTCGTGTACTAATCTATTGCATTTTATTTTATTGTTCTCGGTCTGCTTCTCTGTGAATGAAGTTGGACGAGACTGTTTCTTGTTCCATAGTTTTATTTGTGCTCAAAACTTTGTATGTTTTAGGACAGGCTGACTTCATCATCGTTGCTAAATTTGTATCGGAATTACAAAGGAAACGCTGCAACACAACTTGAACTTTTTAGTGTTCAGATTATTACGGTGTTCCGTATATAAAATTATAATGGAATCGATAGTCTCAACTAAAAACGCATAGATGTTTCTTCACTTTGCAGAAAAAGCACATTGGCGGTCTTCTCTCTGATGCTCTAATTCCAGTCATCTCTTCTCATCCTCTCGTGTGTATTGAAACCATTTCCGAATCGATTACACTCAAAAATAAAATCTTTAGAATCTTTGCCCTTCTTTATTCACATCCCATCCATCCCATCATCCCTTCTCGTTTTCGTCATCCCTTCCTTATTTCTATTTACCCAAAAACAATATTTGTTCGTTTTTTTTTCTATTTTCCCACCGCCCATCTCTCTCTCATTTCTGTTAAGTACTTCTCTATCCCCGTCAAAAGCCGATTTGTCTTGTAAATGATACTAACAACCTTACCTATGTATATGATCCATTTGTTTGTCAAAAAGATATTTAGAAACATTCCTCCTTCAGACTTCTTATTATCATCATATTCATTCTTTCTTTGAATCTTTTGAAACTTATTCACATGAAGAGATCCATAATGATGAGATCATCCCTATGTAGGACTTCGCTTTATATTATTATTTTCTTTTCAGCACAAGATTAACTCATTCGTAGTGCCATAGTTTGTCAGTTTATAAATTGTATCGAACAGAATATAAATCTCAGATTTTTTGCCAAAAAGTTCCTAGACCGTCAAAGGTGAGAGGGTGTGAGAGAAGCTATATTTCGGTGTCTATTTTCTTCTTCTTCTCCCACATTTTCTTCAGCTTTCCTCCTTCTTTAACGTTCTGCTATAACAAATGAGAAATGTGTCCTGCTTCTTTTTCAGATTTGTGATTACATTCCGTGATTTTAACGGATTACTGTAGATTAGAAAGTCAGAAAATAAGTCGAGCCCTGATTAGCAGCTGGTTTTTTTTTCGAGAAAATTGAGAAGTAAGGACTTCAAATTTTTTTTCAAAATTTATCGACTAGATCGACTTAGATTCTGATTCATCAAGATTTTTGTTCTGTCTTCGGAATTCAGAATTTTCTCACGCTGTTACTCTAGTCAGAAATTTAGGTGGATGTTCTCTTCAAAAGCTAATCTAGCATTTCAAAAAAGTCATTCTTTCTATTTCGAAAAATAAATTCATATTCAGATATACCTCCTCAATTTAATGTTATGTTTTCTAATGTTAAATCTAAAATGGTCCCACAAAAAAAACAATTATAGCCAGATTGTTCTGAAGGTGAAAATGTTCTTCAAAATTCGTAAAACTTCGTACTTCATATTTCAAGCTTCAACATACATATCAGACAACGAAAAAGTGGGAACTTAAGCGTAAATCTCTTATTAGGTCTGCCGTAATTGAAAATATCGCTTGATTCTTCGAAAAATATCAAATTCAAAGTACTGGAGACAGTATTACAATTTTGGGATCATAAATTTTGAAACTGGCCGAATAAATTTTATCTAAAAAGGCCTTCCGATATAGCACACTTTCTGACTTATACCGTTGTACCTGCGTGCTTCATGAGAGCCTTGATATTTTGTGACAATCTTCGAAGCTTGAAAGTGATACAATCCTTATAATGTAGTTTTGATCTTTCAAATTCAGCTTTGTACAAAACCACCAATTCGTTTGTCTCTCTTTCAATTTCCAGATTCTAGACACATCTGAAAGCTATTCGAAACGTCATAATATTTCCACTTTTCCCTTCCTCTTTTTCCATTTTTTTCTTCGTAAAACCACCACCCATTGAACATGTTCTTGTGTTCTTCATATCAAATCTCTCATCTGTTTTCAATTATTTCCTTCGTTCTTATCCATCTCGAATTTTTTTCGTCCAGCTTTCCCATTTTTTCATTTTTCTAGCTCTTATATTCTGTGCATGTTCTTTGAAAATCTATTTGTTTCCAATCATAATCTGATTTCCAGCTTCACGGGTCTTCGAATTATTGGACTGGGAGAGGGGAAAAAGAAGAAAAGAAACTTGGAATAATGTTCAATTCGAGACGTGTTGTGACAGGTATGTGTGAAGGTGCAATTCATGCCTCAATAACCTTTTTTAGTGAAAGGGAAATGAGAGATTGAAAGTTCGTTTAACTCTTTTTTTCTCTCTTCGAGGTGACTTGCTGCTTCACTTTTTAAATTTCAAAAAGAATTGAATCACGAAAGTGGGCCTTTAACGAAATCAATTACTAGTTATTACACACGACACGCTTTCCTAGGATTGAAATAAGGACAA
>GL380147.1:132096-151147 GCA_000143925.2 Caenorhabditis brenneri
TTCAGAAATGTGCGTGGAGCTGCAGTTAGTGAGATATAAGATCGGATAGCTGAGAACGAGTTATGGTCAAACTTACATTTTGTTTCGGCAAAACGCTTTTCTAGGTCACGTTACGTGAATTTCAGGCTTATTTCAGTTCATTTTTTCAGTACAAAAATCAACTGAAAAATAAGAAAAATAATTGACGTGAAGAATTTACTAATTTAATTTATTTTCAGCTGGTTTTTGTACTGCAAAAATGAACTGAAATACGCCTAAAATTCACGTAACTTGACCTAGATAAGCGTTTTGCCGAAAGAAAATATAGGTTTGCCCATAACTCGTGCTCAGCTATCCGATGGTATATCTCACTAACGCAATTCCCAAGAACCATCTTGGATGTGTATTCAACATAAATAAATATCAAACTTTTTTTTTCAACTTTGAAATTAACAACGATTTGCAATTCAATAGTTTTCAAAAAACAAACCTAAACCCGTCAAACGAAACAAACAAGTGAATTCAAAAAATAGAGAAATCAATGATGGGCATTTCAAAAAACTAGAGGAGATATCAATGTGTTTTTGAAGAGGAGGAGAAAAGAAACACGTATAGAAGAATATGAATGGAAGAAGTGAAAATTAAAAACTATAAATGAGAAAGTTGATTCCCGTGAACTGGACATGGACTCATCGAATTTCGTGGATTTAGACCCATCTGCATCCGTTCGTTTGGCGATGGTGACACCTGGAAAATTGAAGGGGTTTTGGGATAAAACAAGAAATTCTTACATCAATAGATCCTTCAGTGCTGTTTCCTTCCTCAAAACAGCAACCGCAACAACAACAACTGCAAATGAAAAGACAAGGACAGACTCGTCGTGGCTCGTCAGCATCACGCATCTGAAGTTTTCATGAGTACAATAGTTTATTTACAAAGTCTATTTTAAAGGAGGATGTAGGGAGTACGGTAGTTTTATTTTGTAGAATTTTTTGGCAACCCGACGTGGTGGGACAGTGCGCATCATGCATTTTTCACGGTTAGAACTATCATTTTATGGTTACTCGATGAGCCTTCATCATCATATGAGCCTTGGTCATTTTTTCCCTTTCGGTCTCCTTTACAGTTTTTTTCAGTCAAAAACTTTTTGAAACCAAAACTCACTTGAGTTTCCTTCATAGAATATACAACTGATCCGATTATGCAAATGATGAATGAAACGAAATAGAGGTAGTGAAACTGAAAAGAGAACTTCTGAGTTTTAACAGAATCACTTCAAACCAACCGTATCTTTGAAAAGGAAAATTCCGAATAATAATGAATAGAAGTCGGCTGTGAGAGTGGATAAGTTGAACATTAAAGCGGACGTTTTCTGTAGAACTACAGTAACCAGTGAGTAGAAGATGAACATCGAAAAGGCGAAGAGGGCAAAGAAGCTGACTGTTTCTCCAGTCCACACAATCTTCGATAATGCTTCTTGTTCGAATATTGCTCTGGAAATGCACAGGATTTTTTTAAATCTTCACCGAGTATTTTTTGTTCTTACAAGGAAATTTTTTTTCTCACATGGGTTAGTAATTTTCTATAAATTGTTGGTCTAAAAGTAGATGCTTCTGTAAGTGAACTTTGAAATTTCCAGCCCTCGCGAGAGCCTGAGAGTCTAGAAATCTTCATCTGAATATCTGGCCCGCTCCCTTATTTACAATGCATTATTGACGTGGCGATTTCAGATTAGTATTTCCAGACTCTCAGGCCCCAGTGATGGCTGAATTTCAGAATACACCCACAGAAGCATTTTTGAAGCAAGCATGTGCAATCTGCAAATGTTTTTTTGCAATCTCATCCCCCACAAAAGAATGTGGAAATATTCAATTAACTAAAAAGCCATACGTTTGCACACCGGAAACGATGCATCCGAAGAGTCCAACCATCCCAAGATATTCTGTTCGAGAGTGTTGTTTCACCAGAAATTCCTCAGCTACATTGCAAACTGCGTACAGAAGAGCCGCAGCAAGACAAAGAATATCTCCGAATACCCTCTCCGATCCACCTTCCAGTCCTTTGGCACCAAGAGCATCCGCCCAGATGACACATGCAATTCCAATCAGACAAATCGTGACTCCTGAGAATATTATGTTCAATATAGAGAGATCAATTCACAAGAATTACCTAGAATATGTGATGCCAGATACCGAACTGATAAAAACAACCAGGACAATAAGAGAACGGCGGGAATTGTGGCACAATCCAGAAGCTAAAAATTTAGTGATTGTTTTAGTCATGCGAAAAAGGAAAACAAACCTGAACAGATGTCAAATTGGTGTACTGATAAGCCATCACAATCATATAATTTGCTTGTACATCAATAAACGCCAGGATCAGATACCTCCAACCTCGTTTTCGAAGTACATACACCAGTCCTTTTTCATCTGTTTTGCACGCCAACGATATACAGTACACGAAACAAAGAAGAAAATAGTTGGAGAAGGCTTGTGCTGGAAATAAAGTTATTAGAAAGGTAAGAAAAATCTCAAAAAAGAGATATACAGTATCGGCCATATTTATACGAACACTCTCGTTATTCAGCTGATTTTAGCTGACTTTGAGCATGCGCAACACGATCAAAAATCTTTCCACGGTTTAAAAATATATTTTGCGTATCAAGTATAGCTAGAACTTCATTTTTGTAGTTGGCAACTTTTTTGTGCAACCACTCTCCCGACAGATAGAACGAGTCTAAAACACCTTCCTCAGAAATTGCTCGTTTACTATAGGATCTTCGATGATTTCATGAGCCCTTTATGGAACGAGCTCTATCTCTCGATAGAGTGATTGCACAAACAAGTTGGCAACATTTAAAAATGAAGTTCTAGCTATGCTTGATACGCTCAACATATTTTTAAGCAGTAGAAAAATTTTTGATCGTGTGGTGCATGCTCAGTATGGCCGGTACTGTAACTGATATAAATCTTTCAATTAAAAATTCTAAGTTTTTGAAACATACCTGCTGGAACTTTCACATTCTGTCGTTCTAATAATTTACTGGATACTCCTGTTCCACATAGACAAAGTGATAGGATTTGACCGAGAACCAGTGCTTTGAACGTTCGACTGAAAAAAATTAAAATTTCAATTTTAGGCCAACCTTTTCTTTTGTTTTCAAAAACTGATTAATACCATATCTCAGAGGAATCTTTAGTAGACATTTCAGTCGATTGAAGGAATAAAAAATAACGGTAGCAGTTTGTGCTCGTCGCACTTTTTCTTTTATCAGACTGGCGATTATTTTATCATTGACACACACACAAACTCAGAAATATGTGAACTTGTGGAGACCCAGACATTGAAAGGAAGGGAAGAATTTTCCCATTTTTCAATGAAATTCCATTTGTACCTAACATTCGGATCATCACAACACGGTGAGCAGTTTATTGCATCTTCCTCATCATCTGGAGAAGGAAGAGTTGGAGGAGGAGCAAATGGATTCCGATGTGGTTGGACACCATTTGAAGAAGAAGGTACACGGAGAGAACCGTTTTGTGATGGTTGAGGTTGAGAGTATTGCGGTGCCGATGTTGACTCAGCACCGCAGTTTGTCATCTGAAAACAATGCACTTTTACAGTAGTCATTTAGAAAATACAGACGAATACATTCAATCGAAGAAATCATTGAAGTTTCATATTGAAAATTTCAATGAAATTTAGGAAATTAGTAGGAGGAATAAGAAATTCAGCTAAATTCAGACAGTCTTGGAATTTTTCGTTTCATTTTTGAAAAAGATATTTCTAAAGATTGAAGACTTTTGCTTCATTGAATGCATCAATCCGTCATTTTAAAAACCTAATGGGATGGAAAAGAAGAACTGTTTATGACCCGGAAACAATGCATAATTTTGCTCAATCACAGCTTCTGATGTATGAAAATACAATTCTTTCAAACTTCAGAGATAAACTCACTGGAAGATTCTCCAAATACAGTACCATTCGAAAGTATAAGAACATCCTCGTTTTCGAGTTGATTTTAGCTGATTCAGGCTGACTTTGTGCATGATCACGCAGTCAAAATTTTCCTTATGGCTCAAAAAGTTTTTGGATGTATCGTTTTGGACGATCACTATCTGACTGTGTTGCACATGCTAAAAGTCAGCTCAAATCAGTTAAAATCGACTGAAAAGTGTTTGTATACTTTTGAAGGGTACTGTACGGCGGTACGCTGAGCCAGAACTTCCTGAATTAGAACTGTCCCAAATCTCGAAATTGGGCAGAGCTAGAAAAAAATTGTCAACGGCAAACTTTCTCAGAATTAAATTTGGAGCAAGTTTGCAGTTGACAACTTTTTCCTAGCACCGCCCACTTTTGAGATGTGGGACAGTTCTGATTCAGCGTACCGCCTACTCTATTTATTTGACAATTTTAAATAAAAGCATCTCGTGATTTAAAACATTTAGATTCAAAAAAGCCTACCCCGTAATCAGGATACTGTCGATATTGAGTTTGTTGACGTTGTTGTTGTTGTAACCAGTAGTGCTGTTGTTGTTGCCTTTGGAACTGTTCTCTTCTGTACCGTTGACTTCGATCGTCGTCAACGAGTGGCCGTCGTTCGCCGGCGTGCTCGTCGTAAACCGATCGATGATACGAGAATGAGTAAGCTGCAAAACACTGGAAAACTGAGAATCAATCAGTGGAGTGTGTGTGGAAAACTGACCACTTTCTTCTCATTCGAAAGTGAATCTCTCTATCTCTCCTCACCCTGAGGGTATAGACACGGTGTGTAACAAATTGCTCCCGGGAGGGAGGGAGAGAGTTTTCTTGAGTTTCACTATTTCAAGAGAGAAGAAACGAAAAAAGAGAGAAAGATAAAAAGTTTATAGTCTCAAACTCAACGAATTCTAGGATCAGATTGAAGGAATCCTCTAGGAGAGCGCGTTTTTTTCTTGGAAAAAAAAGAACCTACCTCGTTCTCCTCCCATTGTGAACCGCTATTTACACCATCGGTGCCGAGATCTGAAATTTAGAAATTGAAGATGAACAGAACTAAACACAGAGCATGGCAAAATAATTGATTCATATACTGCCTGAGCTGATTAGGGAACCTTTAGAAGTGTCCGTGGAGTTTCAGTTTGTGAGATATACCATCGGATAGCTGAGCATGAGTTATGCATGAATATATACTTTGTACCGGCCACGGATTTTTGTAGGTCAAGTTACGTGAATTTCAAACTTACCTCAGTTGATTTTTTGTACAGAAATAAACGGAAAAATAAGAAAAATAATTGACGTGAAGAATTTATTAATTTAATCCAATTGATTTTTGTACTGAAAAAATAAACTGAAATAAAGTTTGAAAATTCACGTAAGCTGAACTAAAAATTCACTTTGCCGAAACCAAATGGGTAGAACTCCTGTGTCTCAAGTATATCCAATGGTAATTTCTCATCATATCAGTAAAACTCCCCCGGGGATTTTCCAGGTTCCTTGGTCAGTGAGTTCCAGTGAAATCTTATGGAAACCTGAGAAAGGAAACAAGATGATTCGTAAGAATCGTTCATTGAAAGGTTCATTCTGGGTACCAAAGAAAAGATGTACCATTTTGAACAGATCAACCGAAAAAAGCACATGACTGAAAAAGGATAGAAAATTCAAACTATTTTTTTTTATGTTCAAGGATTTGAAAATCGAAAGAAAGTTAGGTTAAAACGATAGTAAAAAATCCATTTCTGACAGGAAAATTAGAATAAAAATACATTCTTCTGGGGTCGATGTCTTCTGAGTAAGAAAAATGGAAAAGCGATGCTCTTTTCTTTGGTTTGGAGTATCGGAGGGTGCAAGGATTAAGAAGAGAGAGGACCGCACCGAGCAAAACCAACACCATCTAAATGAGCAAACGTATATTTTTAGGGGGTGGAAAGAAAGGAAAAAAAGAACGTGTTGTTCCTTCTTTTGTATAATGAATATTTCTAATGGAAAAAAGAGTGCACGATGATTATAGTGAGAAGAAAAAAAGAATGGACTGCTCCTCCATCTGGCGAATGCCGAAGAATCCTTTCCTTCCCTTCTAAAACACTATAACACTTGAACGAAGAAACACGCCTTCTTTTCACTCTTTTCTCCCAAGAGGCCATCTCTCATACACCAAAAATATTCTCTCCCTTCAACAGAAAAAAGAAGCACTACTTCGACAAAAACTCAAGGGTGTTGGTTCTTCTCGTGGTGGTAGTGGTGGTAGGCCCCAACCAGAAAATATGAACTTTCGAAGGAAGAGGAAATTTAGGAAATTTGTGTCGGAAATCAACTTTCATCTTATTTGAGTGTCACTTGGAAATTTTTTTTTGGAATATGAGTTTTCAAAAAAAAATCTGGGAGTTTTTGAGCCATGGGAAAAATAGTAAAATACTCAACTGCTATGAATTCTACTGCTATATCTCAACTGCTATTGGGGTTACTATGTTGTAAGTGCTAGTGTCTTAACTGCTATGGCTCTTGTCTCAAATAGCAGTTAATCCATAGCAGAAGAGCCAAATGTAGCAGTTGAGACAATATATAGCAGTAGATTTCATAGCAGCTGAGCATCTATCGGAAAATAGTGAATAGCAAAACATGACTAAATAATTCTTAGGGACGAAAATAGTATAAAAATCAGGCAAGAGAATCCAATATAAGAGAGTGAATGCAAAAAAAAATCAAAGTCTTCTCTTCAAAAGTAGCTCATTTCGCAAATTGAAGCAGTCGAATGACTGAAGAAGAGAACTCCAAACTTTGCCTGTTCTTCTCAAACCGATTGAATTCAATTTATAAAATTGAAGAGGAACCTCCACAACTGGTTTGACATACAAAGATAGGCATTGCCTAAGAACTTTTTGTGCTTATCAGTTGTGCACTTCTTATCATAATATGGACTACTCTTGAAAGTGTGCAGACAGAGAAATCAGCTGAAACTCTATATTAATTATCAGAGAGACAAAAGACTGGAAGAAGGAAATTAGAATTTAGATGGTAGATTCCTCTGGCGGGTTCGAACCCAAGACAAGCCTCGCAGGTCACCAAGAGCGCTATCGGCTGCGCTACGCGACCCGAAATGCGCACTAACCCTTTCATTTTCTATTCTAAAAAGCTACAGTATCCTTCCCGTCTCATTTGAAAGAGCTACAGTATGATTTTGGTTTTAATAAATTTTTTTTATATAGAAAAATATTTTTTTACTTGGTTAAAAAGCAATGTTTTTGAATCGAAACTCTCCTTGTTTCAGCCCTAATTAGATCACTTATTTCAGAAAACCCTCCTTTTTTCTCCTGAATCTAGACTAAAAGCCAACATAAAACGAGGCTATTTATAAAAGTGTCAGTCGCTAATGATGAATTTTCCATATGCACTATCCAAAGCTATCTGTTATGAAAGATATCAAAGTTTATTCGTATTATGGTACATTCGGCAGAAAAAGAAAATAACAAAACAAGAAAAAGTGGAATTTGGGCATAAATTATTTGTATGTATATAAAACGGAACTTTCTTTTTTTATAGTGTTGCGATGGATCGAACGCAGTGATTTGGAAAATTTTCGTAACGTTGGGTAAAAACAATTGAATGGGATTGGGATATAAATTAAGTAGACTATTTGTGTATACCGATGAGAATGGGAACTCTTTGGTTTTCGAAAATCAAGTTAAATTTAAGAAAAACCAAAGTGCAACCACTCGATTCGATACATATATCCCGCAATTTTTTGAAAAAAGGAAAAAAATGGAAACAAGAAGTTTTCGTTGAGATTAGAGTGAGATGGAAATTTATGAGGGTTGAGGTTCATTGAGGTGAATGGGGAACTAATTATTATTAATAATGCTTTCAGGCACTTGGTGGAGCATAGTTTGGTTGAGTTGACACGAAATAGTCATCGAAGAAATGGTAAAGCGTATCAAAGGTTGGTCGTCTTTCTGGTATCTTATCCCAGCACTTCAACATCACTTCCTCGTAAATCTGTTCTGGACATCCACGTGGCATTGGCATACGGTAACCAAGTTCGACTTGCTCAACAACTTCGCGGTTGTGCATTCCTGCAAACAAGAATACTACATTTTTGAAACAAAGAGTTATGTTTTTATGTTTCAGAATAACAATCTTAACATTGAAGTTTCCAAATAAGTTAAAAATCTTACCTGGATACGGTACTTGTCCTTTTGTCATTATCTCGTACAGTAAGATACCATACGACCAGACATCTGATTTCACTGTGAAGTTTCCACATGTGGCAGCTTCTGGTGCTGTCCACTTTATCGGGAACTTGGCACCAGTTCGTGCTTCATAAATATCCTCTTCCATCAACTTTCGTGCCAATCCGAAATCGGCTACTTTGACAACTGGGACTCCGGAGATCTTGTCACCGACCAGAACATTTCTGGCGGCCAAATCACGATGCACAAGTTTTCGTTCTTCTAAATACATCATTCCATTCGCAATTTGTGCAGCCATATCGACAAGCGCCTGGATTCCAAGAGTACTTCCATCGTTTCGCAAATAATGAAGCAGAGATCCATTGACCATGTATTCGGTTATAATGTAAAATGGTTCTTCTCGCGTACACACTGCGTACAATTTAACCAGATTTGGATGATCACATTGTTTCATTATTTGGGCCTCTCTGGAAAATAATTGATTATTTAAAAGATGTTTTAATAATAATAATATATGGAAACTAACTTTTGAAGTACCTTTTAGCTTTTCAATACTTTTTTCTATAAATTTCTAGATTATATTCTTCCAGTCTTCAGGGTTTAATTAATTCGGTAATTTTTTTTTCGACAGTTTTGAAAGCTGAACTTAGGTAATCGAGAACGATGACGCTTTCTGCTGTCTGGTACCATCACCAATCAAACTCAACGTTACTTTTCAAAAGGCTAATTCGTCTTCCTCAGCAGATTCTTAGTGATTAAATTTCCGAAATAGTATGTTTTTGCAAACTGTTTTCAATTCATTTATATGAATTCCAAACTCACTGTAAGAATGCTTCTGGTGACATTGTTCCTGGTTTCATAGTCTTGATTGCTACCTCCACAATTCCCCTCCATTTTCCATACCAAACTTCTCCGAAATTTCCATCTCCTAATTTTCGTTTCAAATGTAACTGATTTCTCGGTATTTCCCAATTTTGTTGAGTATCATGTGATAGATCGGGTCGAGTTGGAGCGAGACGTGGTGCTGGGAATGTCAACTGACAACATAATCCATCTGCCATATCAGAGTAGTATCTGACGAGATCTTGTAGTGAGCGGAAAGTACGACGAGTCGTAATGAAATATCCTTGATCGTGGTCGAGCCGTTTGATTTTGTAATGTTTTACGGTTCCTAAAATTTTCAATTTTTTCGGGCTTTTGGAAACAATGATAAGGAACTAGAATGCTTCAATACGCTTTTTTGATAATTTCAGTTTTTATTTAAATATACAGATTGTATCAAAAACTCTGAAGTCAAAAGAGTCAGAATATTACCTCCACTTCTCGGATCATCAGTGTCTCTAATCGTCAGTGCAAATTCTCTTGTGTCCGCTTCTCGTTCTCTGATCAAAAACGTTCCTTTTGGTAGATTTGATGATAACACAAGACGCTCTGCTCGATTTCTTGGGATCTTTCCTGCGTACCATCTGGAATAAAATATTTAGCTATTCTGATATATTGTTGTATTTGTTAATTTTCAAACGAATTTCCCTACTTGTCTTTTTAACAGTAACTCACTCTTCACTTTCAATTGTTTGTTGCCTGGCAACGAAATTGCGTGGAACATATCCGGTTTGCCCAGTCCTTTGATGCTTCACATACCACCAATCGCAATTTGAGTGATCTAATAAATACATCGCATCTCCTTTTTGAAAACTCAAATCTCCATCTGCACGAGAGTCGTACGGGTATAAAGCTACAAGGATCTCCCGTTCATGTGGCCGGCCACTTCCCAATCCCGCATCTGATGTTCCATTTAGTGAGATCGTTCCCTCATTCCCACCATTGTTCACGTGGAAAACTGTCTGTTGTTGTGGAGTCGTGAATCTGAATTGTTGTAACCTTATTGGATGAGTATTTTGTTTCTGGTAGTAATATAGTACCTGCTGACGTCTATTCGTTCTGCCGGCCCATGATCACTTCCACCTGTTCGGCGCTCTTTTGAGAACAAACAACCCATATTTTATTCTGAAAATACTCCAAGATAACATGAATAGCAGAATTCAGGAAGCTCATTTTAGAAGCGTATCAGAAAAGAGACCAAATGAAAAACTGACTTACACACTAGACCTGTATTTGATGAGAGACAGATTATCTGGCATGCATGAGAGCGTTTTTCGATTCGTGGGATTTTTTCAGCGGGTCCTGTTGGTTCTGCAAAAACTTTACATGAAGAATTAACAATAAGCATTGAGCAACGTAACGCGAAATCAAAATCAGAAAGAAGAAGAGGAACTTTGACATTAATGATAACAACCAGGGTTGTTGCGAGAAAAGTTGTATGAGCTCAATGAGTCACCCAGGAAAAAAATATTGTCAAAAAGCAAAATAGTGAAAAAAATAGTAAGAAACGAAGAGAATCAGAGAATGAGCGTAAGAAATAGAACGACCGATGATTCTTCAACCAGCGTTTCGTGCCAGTTTCAAAGTGCTCTGGGAAAACTGATTGAATAAACCAGAGCGGTCTGGGGGTTCGGACTGAGCATGACTTTGGGGTTTTAATAGAGCTTGAAATTTCAACCTTTGCAAAGTCTGAATGTTCTGCTAGAAAAATGCAAAAAATTATTGAAAATTGCTTTTTCTTAGCTTAAAATTGTAACTGTACGTACATGTACGAGAAAAAAAGTAAAAATTACTCACGATAAACATCGCACATCACTCGGAATCACGGAGTGTCGTACCAGTACCGTAACCTGGACATGCAGAAATCTAATATTTTTTATTCTTTAGGTGTCTTCAACCGTACATCTCTTTCGAAATCCGATTAGAACCTCCAAATCGAAACGACTACAAGCAAAAGGGAAAATGGAATCAAGCGAAGAAAAGATAGGAGCAGGTCATCATTATCTCTTATCCATTTCTCTCACTCTCTTCCCCTTCAATTCATTTGGTATAACACGACTTTGTCACTTTCTCCTCTTTCCGACACCAAGACGTGTCTTTCGTATTCATCTTCTTGGTTGCTTCTTGCTGCAGCCGATGATAATTTTATTATTGGAAGAGGGGATACTGGCTGATATAGGATTATTTACAACAAAATGTTTTATCAATTTTCCACTCGGGTAAGTTAGTGGAATTCCGTTAATCAAAAAAATTATAGGATAAATGGCTTTTTTGTAAGATGCTGTGGAGAATAGGGAAATGTAGTTAGAAGAGAAATCTAGTTTCAAAATCTTCAGTGAGCTTGACGGACTGCAAGCTATTTCGTAATGTTCTGAACAATTTGAATACTCCTTTAGCCGTGAGAACGTAGAAAATATACATCAATACTAACCTAATATGAAAAAATAAAATAAGAACGGCTAAGTGAAGACACGTTGTTTGCACACCTGGCGTTGGTTTTTCGATACCCAGATTGGAAGAGAGAAGGACAAAATAAAAAAGAGAGGCATTTTCCTCTCCTGTAAAGAATGAACAAGACAACGTTTTCTAGGCCATGAGACACTTTTTTACCGGGAGGGAAATAAAAAAAAACGCCCAAAAAGTTTCGCATTCTTGAATGAACGATAAAAATATTGAATAAAAAATGTTCACGTTTTTCTTGGTGTTCAACGGAGAAAGCGAATAAACTAGTGATGTTCCCGAAAGCCAAAATCAATTGAAAGCAAACGTTATCTTGAAACTGACCTGAGACTTTTTAAAATCAGAAGTCCAGAAAAAAGGGCATGTACTTTCATAACTTTGTTGCAAAGTTGATATATGCTCCTTCAGCGAGCACAGATTGGTTGCAGGGAAAAAGGAATGTTTGAATTAACCGAAACATCTCCAACAATTTGATAAACTACAATCATAACTAGAAGCTTCTTCTATAAAAGATACGGTTAGATTTTAGAGCATTAACCTTTTCACTGGGAATTTTTTGGTTTTCCTTGGAATAATTGGAGCATAAATGTCTTTCTCAACAAATATTAAACGGGTGTGTACTCAATGAACCATAAATATTTCCATTGGTCAAATTGAGGGTAAAGTGGTGTGCATGGAAGGACTGTTCGACAAAGATCACGTTTTGATCTCTCATTAGTAATTTAAGGGATCATGATACCTATTGAAGCTTTTATAAATAGTCAAATATGGACAAGCCTATAACACGAAAATGTGCGGGCTGCCGACCGCCGCCTTCTCCTTTTCATCAACAAAAATCGAAACAGAAACAGGAATTTGTGCCGACAAATACACACTATTTGCTCCTTTCTTCTTTCTAACACAACCTCCAAATCAACGAAATAGAAACGAATCGAAGGAAACAAGCGAAACGAGTGAACGGGAGGTCGTTTCGGCCCCGGATGATACGCGCGTGAAGAAGAGAGAAAAAGAGAAAGAGCGTTGTCCCCTTCATTGAAAACCAAGAGGAAACGGACAGAAGTATAGAGAGATAGAGATGACCAAGAGGTGCAGGCAATTATAGAAAGAGTTCAATAGTACTGCGAGGCGACTTGGAGTGTTCTCGTCACACCATCCATCTTTCTCTTCCTCTCATTATTGCACCAGCAGCCGGTTGGCTACTCGTGCTGCGCGGGGTGCCTAACCGATTGGAAGGTCCCGGAGATTTTTGTTTACATGTGACAGGAGAGAGGCAAAGATAGTCATAATTGGTTCATAAAGTTACAGTACCCAACCGAGCTTTTGTAAAGGTGCAACGATGATTAGAGTTGAGACCTTTACCATGATAGTCCGGTGCGTCTTTACAAAAGTTTGTCTGCGTGCTGTACCTCTATAGAATGGTTTAGTACAAAAACAGTAAAGCAGAACAATCTCTCTTCTACCTGCTGAATATTCTAATATTTATACAAGCGATATTCTTCAACGTTATGAAATTCATTTCATGAAATATTAAACTCTTCGATAGCGAAACGATACATTCATTGACTGCTTTACTCGAGCTTTCATTGAATCAGAGCAATGTTGTGTAGTGAACCTGTACATGAGACTTTTCGTGGGAGAAATAAACAAAAAAAAGGTGAACAATAAACATGAAATCACAGAGGAAAATTTGATCCATCTTACAAGAATAATAGTGGAGTCTAAGTAATATTCGGCACTACAACGAAATTACATAAAGGACATAGACTGAATGTAGGGTGTGTGATGGCAAGCAAGTCAGGGAAATTATGGAACAATGAGTCAAAAGAGAACGGAATGGAATAGAATCTAGATGAAATGGCAATCGTTAATAGTTAGTCGACTCCCGAAAAGATTTCGGAGTTTTCAATAGCAGTCAGTAGTTTCTGCTTCAGCTCTTTGAAGGTAGTGTACGGTGGAAGGTCTAAGCGATTGAAGCTGAAAACGCATTATTCAGTTGATACATTCAAACTTCAAATCAGTTATATACCAAGTGTGGGCTCTCGGTAGCATATCCGCACTTCCCCAGCGCTCAATGGTGAACTTTTGAAGTCCATTAGATCCATACAGCTCTCTGAAACCATTCATGGGAACTCTCGACGTTCCTGATACGAATTGAAGAACTCTGGCACGCATTTCATTATCAAACGATAGAATGCATTTCCAAAAGTTGTGAACCACTTGACTACTGGGCCCATAACCTCCTTTGTAAATGGTATTTGCTTTCCAGTCCTTCACATCAATTTTTTGAAGTCCACACATTAACAGTTCCAATTCATTGGCATCAAAAAGTCGGAGAAGGTTTGACGGAACCACCTGCAAAACAACTAACCTTTTTCACAAAAATATACCATTCCTTACCTCTTGAACACCTTTCAATATCTGATTCATCTGTTTTTCAATACGATTGACAAATCTCCAACTAATCACCGCTTCGATGTATTCCTCTTTATTCTCCTCCGTCACCGCAATATTAGCTCCTCCTGGAACCAACTCCACATTCTGTGTTTCTCCAAAAATTGAATCATCCAGAGAAAAAGTGAGTTCCAAGTCTGCGGGATCATTGTCTTTGACATAAATCAAAGAGTTATAATATGCATTATCAACAGATTCCATATCGAAGAGAGTGATTTTCTTGCCAAGCATCATTTTATAGAATGGTCGAATGAAGAAAGCATCGAGTAGTTTTCCATGATAAATTGCCATTCCAATTATTCTACCGATGAAGTGGAAATATGACAAATGCTCTGGATTGCATGCTTCTGAGTGAGGATTAATTTGAAGAGTGTAGTTGTCCCTGAAAAACAATATGTTTAACCTTCTATTTAACAATATGAACCCTGAATTTGCCCTAAAACCCAGAAAAAGGAATTAAATGACTCACGTTGCTGAGTACTCAAAAAGGCCATAGTAAGGGTTGAATATTTGATGAGAAAGCAAAAAGAACCATTCTCTCGTCACACCACCGTAGTCTAGACCAGTCTCTCCAAAGAACTCAATCCATAATTTATTACGTAAGTCATAGTCTTTCTGTAATATGTGGTTTTTTGGTTGGTTGAAAATGTGAGACTTTTGAATCGTTTGGAAGAAAAGACAATAGATAAGAAAAAAATACCTTATCCATGATATGCCGATATGAATCCTCGAATAATGTGTCACGGTGAACCACCATATCACATTTTCCACTATTGCTGTTTGGCTTTGGTAGACGCGAACGGAGATATTCAACCTTGAAATAATTCTTTTTAAATTATATGAATTTTCTGGGAAAAAAAATTGACAGCCGTAAAAATGTAATTCTATATGTTTGATGTTTCTGATTTTGAACTATGCCCTTTCTCAAAAGTTTGGGAAAACTTGAAACTAATATTCCTACCTTTCTTTTATAATCTCTGGAGTACGGTACGGCTGGTCCAGCGATGTTTTCATTTTCGAAGCGAGGATCCTCCCATTGGGTTCTCCTACGATTGTGATCAATGAAAAATACTCTACCATCCACATGAACTCTCTGTTCCCAACCAGGTGGTAATGCTCCAATCTCATCATCTGTCTTTCCTCGAACTGGCAATCTCGCAGCAACTCCGGTTCGTGGATCAGTCCACGTCGTCGTTTTTGTTCGATGATCAATGAAGAATGTCCTTCCATTGGGTGCTACTTGCATATCCCATCCATCTGGAAGTCTCAACTCGTCTTCTTCGTCCTCAGAATGACCACCGCCTCGTTCGAAGTTCGCTCGCATCGCGTCGTCGATCTGAAGCTGTTGAAATGTTGGAGGGGTGTTTATAAAAGAATATTTTTGCGACATTACTATTTATAAGGTTCTAATAAACTTGAAAATTTTCAGATAATTGATGATAAGAGCCATGAATCTCATGAAGAATGCAGCGAAGAAATTTGCTATAGTTATCTACAATAACCGAAAACTTCAGCGAGCCTTCCGTTTTTATTTTTATGCGTTCGTAAAACATTTTACGAACGAAAATCATCAAAACACATTCTAGCGACCATTTATACCACACTCAAACTTCGTTAAACAGATTTTTTGAAATCTTGGGAAAATCGCAGCAGCAATTTTCTAGAGAAAAAAAAGAGAACTACTTTTTTGAAGTGAAAGGAACGTGAGAATAGTGGAACCTCAATCCAATTCGTTCGAAAACGGAAATGTGGCGAAGAGTGTAGGAAAAAGGTCCTCGAAAAGATTTCCGATGCGAAGACTAAAGCACTTTGACCTTTCAGAGAACAACGAAACTGAGAAAGGAATAGTAGAACAGAAAAAAGAAAGTACACCAGTTTCAATATGTGCCCATTATGTAGTCTTGTGAGCACAGACCCATACTCATGCACACATTCAACTCGCACGAACTTTTCGAATACAAAAAAGTGGAGGTGCACTCATTTTCAAATAGCACTAGCAGTACTCTGTAAAATATGAATAGGAAACTTAATCAGCTTTACAAATATTTGAATGAGTGAACGGGAAAAGTGATGAAATAGTAATTATAGAACGAATCGGGACGCTTTCGTAATTGTGACGAAAACTGCAATAGAGAGGACAAATCGTCAAGACAATTTGAGGAACCTTTTATAGTTTTGTACGCTGCTATGGTTTTTATAGCATTGTGATTTACGCAAGGGGTTTCAGTTGAAACAGTAATAAAAGTGGAACCTAAAAATTTCAAAACGAATTGAAGCCAAAAGTTAAAGATTAGGAATTAAAGCTAGAAACTATCATGTAGTAAAGGTACTTGTGCCTAAAGTGAGAAAGAGATAAATGTTCACGTGAAAGGAGCAACAGTTAGACAATGAGAGACCGAGAATGAGCACCTCCCGCGTGTGAATACAAAAGAACCGGCTTTTCTTCGTCTTCATCTCATGGAGCAAACCGTCGGAGAGATGGTAGAAGGAAGGAATGGTGATGCTTGCAATATAGACCTCCAATTACAAATATTTGTACAACCTACTACAAAAAAATAAAGAATGATGAAAAGCAGTGGTGAAGTGGGAAGACACTCATTGGTTACTACTAACACAACTTTCAAATTTATCAACAGCTGATAGATAAAAACAATAAATTTAAGATTAAAGTTTGTTCGCACTTTTTTCAACTGATGAAGAAAAAATGGCTGTGCTTCCAATATGTTTCTGACAACATTGGGTTTAAACAACTAGAACGCCCAATTTCAGAATAAGATTTTCTTGTTGCTCAAGGAAGGCAACTAGTATTAAGCCACTTCTGAAAAAACGATCTATACTAGTAAAAATGACTACCAATAACAATAATAATATACCAATTCCTTTGTGGTTTTTTGGATCGCAATATTTTGTTTACTAGTTGAAGGAGCGAAGAGCAATCAGGCTGAAAGACGAGGAGCACGGGGCGCACACAACAAAACCAAAAATGAAGAAGATAATTTCAAAAGTCACCTAAATAGTGAACAAAAGCAAACGACTAACCCTGAATATTATACTTCGGATAAACTGCAAGATTGGAGTTTTGATAAAACTCTCATCTTTTTTTTTTTTTTTTTTTTTTTGATAATAAAATATCGAATGCTGAATGAATAGAAAGGCAAAAACTCATAAAATTGTTTGAGGGATACGATTTTCTATATTTAATTATTCGTTCTAAACTCACCGCTGTCAGTTCGTTGCTAACAACTGTGGTATCAGACGGCTCATCTGTCACTTGACTCCGATGCTCATAGTTATCACGTCGACGACGGGTCTCCTCTATCACCGATTGCTCGGTGACAGCGTCTGTGTTGCCACTGAAAATGTAACACAAGGGTTATAGAAGAAAATAAGGCTTGCAAATGACGAGAACTCTTTTCAAAAGTACGGTCTTACGAACTTTGAGATATTCTCTGGTGGTGTGAATTGAGTGGTTCTCAGTGCATGATTCACGTAAAGTGTCCTTCCATTTCCATCCTCTCTCTCTTCCCATCCAAGGGGCATTCCACTCGTCGTCTGTTGCAAATCATTTGTAGATTCATTTGGTGAGTTATCCGTGGATGATGGAATGAAGTGGAAAGTCAAAAATAATGAACCGATGCTTCTGGAAAAAGTTGAAGTACTTTATATGAGCTTCATTAGCTGGTTTGAAAACTATGTTTTCAAAATGTTCACCCCGCCTAATCGGCTCGACTTTGGACAATGACATGTTCTTCACTCACTTTCCCTTTAATGATGAAGATCCAGCTTGCATTGGATATTCTTCTGGATTTGGTGCCTGTGTGGAGATTCGTCCATCATCTAACGATTTTCCGACAAAACCAATCAAGGAGTCTTTTCTCAGACGATTTTCATCATAAACCAATATTTTGAGTTGACATGACCGTGTCACTCGAAACGTGAATACACTGTTCCATGTGGGATTTCGGGTCTTAATACAATTCATTTGCGGAGCAGAGTGTTGAAAATAATGTTACCTTTCTTTTTGTCTCCACCTGAATTTCATCGACTGTGTCTCCATTTGAGTTCTCTAATCGGACCAAACAATATGGTGAGCAGACACCGAACAAATCTCGTTTACCAAGTTTTAAACCACGCAGTAATCGGACCCGTAAAAGTTCTGTGTCCTGAAAATATGATGAAATTATTCAGGTCAAGAGTATTACAGTAACTATTTTCAGTTTTTGTAATGAAGGCCATAATTTTTGCTCTAAATGCCTAATTGGGCCTTGTGTAAATAGCCTGCTGACATCCATCACGGAAAAACTCACATTATCAGTATTTGCCGGATATCCATGAATAACTGTCTGTATCACCATTGTCTGACTGTGTTAAATTAAAGTAGAAACAATCTTGTTAATCGAAAAATTAGCGCATATATATTGTCGTTTTAAAAAAATCGCTCAGAAATTTAATTCTAGTTTCACGTAAGATGAGATAAGGAAGCCCCTCCCATTTTGCAACTTCCTCGCACATTAAATTATCCTACCTGATACTTCCTGTTGCGATGTTGTGCGGGTCCTCAATTTGCTCCTTTAAATATTACTTAAAGATTCCTTCTAATTTTACACCCAGGAGTTTCCGTCAAAAAGAATATAAAATGCCAGAACTACGGGCCCTGATGGTCTTTGGGTGCTGCATGACCGCAGAAAATCCCTTGTTTTGCTTCCGAGTAACGTTCTATGATTAGCAAAAAACGGAATATGTGACTTACTCGTCCTCACTTTATTGATGTGGACACATGCGGAAAACTTTTATTCTATCGTCAGACCCTATGAATTACCTTTGATTTTCTAAAGGTACAAATGCTGGTGATGAAACCGGACACTGATCCCTATTCGATAGAATTTCTGGTGCTGACATGGTCCATCCGGGTACGGACCGCCTTTTTTTGGGCACGCGCATAAAATTTAAGACAGAAACGGTTACAAAAGAATTCTTCTACATTATTAAACAGAGCGGGTATGTATCTGATGCCATTGTCTATTATCGTTCATGTCAGATGAAAATTTCGCACTCACCTGATTCAACATGGAAATCTTGATTTTCCCTGGTTGTCAAAGTGACTGTCCCGGATG
>GL380147.1:166087-187952 GCA_000143925.2 Caenorhabditis brenneri
AAAGAAATCAAGTAAGCATGTGAGAGAATAGTGTAGTGATGCTACTGAAAAGAGAGAAGGGAATAAGAATTGATCATTGCAAAACGTAGAAAACGATAAGAAGAGAAAGTGAAAAAATTGAGAAAAAGAATGGAGGAACAAGGGATCCATTGGTCCTTATATACCTCTGGTTTCTTCTGGGAAGACATCCTGAGTTGGGTCAAGTCGTCTGGGAAACAACCTGTCAATCATAAATCAACGAACGTGAAGGGATACACAAACGTTCTGTACTGGTCAAAGAATTCTGAGGAAGTCAAACAAAGGATTGCTAATTACGAATGATTAATGACAGATGCCCTTTCAGGTAGAGGTGAAGGAAGTGTGGATCATGGGAAATATATGAAATCTAGTGTGACAATACCAAACCTAGACGATCCTATCTTCACCATTCTTTGTCCTTTTGCCTCTACTGCACAAGTGTTCATCGTTTTAATCAATACAAGAACTTACCTTACGAATTTACCTTATTAACTGAAGAAACTGATGACTATAAAATTCAATTCGTTTCCGTATCTGATCAGACGGGAAATTATAAATCAAATGTGTAACAAGGAATTAGTCATTTTCTCCTTTTGTTCATTGAAAACTAGAGCATTCGCTATGAATCATCTGACAAGAAAGGATGTGAAAGCAATACGATATATGTTTTGCTCCGCCGGTCTTGTAGTTCAAACGGAGAGCAGAAATGAAATCAAGGAGCACGTGTTGACAGGACACCCATCAAAACGATTGAATAGTCACAAACTTGTAGTGATCAAAATCGGAAAATTTCAAAAACAGATTGAGTGAGTTTTCATTTTGACAATGTTAAAGTTGCTCATTTATGAATTCAAGCCTACAATTGCTTTTAATTTTCAGATTTGACAACACAGGAGAGGAAAACGAAGATTACCCAGCTTCTTTGTACTGTAAGAAGAGACATGAAAAACAGATGTATCAAGCTATCTTCGAACATCTCTATGCACTATTCCGTCGATCGTCTCCAACTATCTCTGTAACATTGCATACCGTCGCTGATTTTGAACAACTAATCGACGTGTCAGGAATCAATCATACCGTTTTGTTTGGGGAAACAGTTGATGCAAGTATGCTGAATAAGCATTTTGCAAGATATCCAAACCAGACGAGTGCATTTATTGATACGGAGATAACGGGGCAGTTCAGTGAAGATTCGGCAATTTTTGAGGTTCCGACAATTTGTTGCGAGAAATCGTCTCCGACATCGCTTTTCAAATCATTCAACGGGCGAGATTTACAACTATTCAATTGCAAATTCGATACAAATGATGTAGTTGAATTCTTGGACAAGTGGATTTCAGGAGTTGCCTACCGTAGTTTGGAACTGTTGTATCTGTATTCGCCCGTATCGCTGAAGATTGATAAGTATGCAATTATTCTACGATTCGGACTAGCACTGTGGCCAGAGAACACTCCTTATATATTCGAATTCAAATCCAGGTTAGTGGAAAGCAGTGGCGTTCCAATTTTGAATTTCTAAATTGCAAAAAATTTCAGCGCGGACCGACTAAATGGAAAAGATAATAAGCTAGTTTATGACTGTCGACCATATTATCAAGTGAAACGAGCAAGTGATCATAAAATTGCAGCTCTTGAAGTTGAAACTAATTCTCTCAAATTTTTCGTTTTTCAGTAATAATCCAGAACGTTTACGAGCATCTTATTTGTGTTTCCTGAATAATAAAGTTCTCGTGCTGTACCCTGGTTTTATTCGAAAAGTTCACTCTCAGTATCATTCTTATCCTTCAATAAAGATTTTTCTTGTCAGTTCTAGTCACTTCGATAGCAAGGCTACTGTTATGGACAATACGGTTTGATCATTGAGTTGAAGGGTTTAGAAAGAGTTTCATTACAAAAAATGATTACATGTTCGATAACTTTAATGCATTCCGTGCGATTTTCTTCATACCGATTTATCTAGAGACTGTGTATTGTCTAGTTTAAAAGACGAAGGATCTTCCTTCTTCTCTTTCTTCTCTTCTTTTTTCTTTTCTGATGGAGGAGCCATTGGAGAGATTATGGAAGTCGGTGGAGCAGTTGTAGGTTTCATGACTGGTTTACGAGAAGAAGTTTGAGGAGTTGGACGAACATCTACTTTGCTGGCTCGTGCTTTGATTCTCTTTAATAAAGAATTTAGAAAAGTTGGATAACTCTTAAAACATACACTTGTTTTCTTCTGTAATACACTGACATTATCATCATTCCCAGCCCATGATTTCTGTGTGGCCTCCTCAAATTGATAACTCTTTTGGGTAGGTTCAGGTGATAATGACTTCGGTTTCTCTTCCTTTTTCTCTTCTTTTTCTTCCTTCTCTTCCTTCTCTTCTGCCAACTTCTTATTCAACAGCTTCTTCACTGCCGCTTCAATATCCTCTTGTTTCAACAAGTACTTTTCTTTACCACCTCCATCGTCTTTCGAAGAGTTATCCGGATTCTTTATTCCTTTGTCTGACTTCTCATCTTCTGTTGTGTTATTTATTGCCATCATTGCTGCACTTTTATCGATATTTGGGAACTCGTTGATTGGACGGTGAGAGTGAAGAGCCGTTGCAGAAGAACGACGATTCGGAAGGACACTTGAGACTAGATTTGCTATTTGTGGATCATCTAACATCACTTGTTCGACACGTGTCATTTTGACAGGTACTGCAGATCCATGCATTGGATTTGCATTCTCTCGAACGACTTCTTGCTGGAAAACAGGAATAAGGTGGGCTCATTTACTTCAAGGGAATTCAGAAAAACTAATCTTATTTTGCATTTTTGAAAGAAATAATGTTCATTTAATTTGTAAAAGTCAAATTCTAAACTACCGTAGTTTTGGCAGAAAAGTCAACATAGTTTTATCAAGCTGTCTCACATTTTATTTACAATTTCCCAATGTACTGCCAAACCAAAACTTACCAAATTAGTTGGTAAACAAACTTTGATGTCTACAATCTTCGGTGGCTTATCATAGAAGTCATTCACATAGCTTAACGAAACCATCATATTCCTCTCAATCAACGCATTCATTTCGAAGTCATCATCATCCATTCCAAACGGATTCAACATCACAAAAGCAGTTTTCAACCAACCAACAAAGACAATAAACTCAATGATTGCATAAACAGGAATGTAGAAATCGATAACGCCTTCCCAAGAATCATGGTCCGAATGTATCGTTTGAGAGGCGAAACAAGTGATAATGAAGTAACAAATTGTGCAAATGTGAACTGATTGTACATAAACAAGGGGTACTGTAATTGAGTCATGGGAAAGGATTTCATGGAGCTGTTGTCGATATGCAAGAACCGTCTGATTCAATTCAATATAATGAAATTCGTCCAATAGATGTCGTTTTTTTGCAGTTCTTAGGTAGTCAAGAATCCATTCGATTGGTACCCATGGACGCATTTCTTTCTGAGCACAGTATATTTTAGAATAATGTTTTTTTGTTACCAGTAAAAACATACTACTAAAACAAAAATCTTTCGAGCGTGGATTACGGTAACTGAACATGAAACAACAAAAAAAAACTCACACTAGACTTATTTAACTTTGCCAATTCCTCTTCTGTTAACAGCGTTGGCGTCATACTTTTAACTGATGAGAATCTCTTCTTTATTCTGACACTAACATCTCGAAACACTAAAACATAAGATAACCACAAGTATCTCATGATATTTTGACGGAATAAGCGGTCTTCCTGTTCATGTCGTTGGCCACGAACTCTCAGAAAAGCGGTTAATTGAAGAGCACATGAATCTGGCCAAGGGATTGTCATGAAGATGTTCCACCAACGACCGGAAACGTAAGTGACGAAGAATCCAATCGCGAATGTCATCACAGTTCTGCACTTCCCTGATATCTAAAAGAGCATGAGAAGAGAAATTGGTACAGATGGGAATCCAGCTAGTATTGTTTTTTTGAAGCTATCTCTATTCTTCAATAGGACTGTACTAATCTCTTAAAAAAAGATCACTGTTCTATTTAAGATACCTGCCTACATCGATGTACAACATGCTCATAAGTTTGAGCAGCATCTGTTCCCAGCATGAAAAACTCATATGCATTTCGTAGATTGACAAAAATGAACAGCCAAACGATGAGTTCCATATGAATCGACTTCCACACACTTCCATTCCATCGGAACAAGAGTTTTATGAAAGTCCATGTGTTGGCAGTTGCCACGTCACGCATGTAACCAACTGTCATTTTGAAATGGAGTATTGGAAGCCAGAAATGGAATTCAAGAATGATCAAAGTTTTGAGTTTACGTGGAAACTAAGGCTTTCAAATCTCACGTTTAAAACTGTTGTAATTGAAAACCGAGGCATAAATAAATACTTTACATATCAGGAAGAATAAAATGAATGGAACAAGAGATTACAGTACGCCATAATTTAGGGGGAAATACATGTTAAAGTGGAAGTTCAACAACATGAATTTGATCTCTTGTTGCTGCGAAGAGGTGGCTGTCGGTAATATAAACTCCTCGGATTTGATCGGCACTCTCCACACGAAGAAGATGCTGCTTTGCCACGTGACTTACTTTTTGGGCTGTTTTCCGATTACTCAGAGCTGTAAAATTGAATTCTCTTAAGAAGTGAAGGACTTGAACTCACTTCCAGAGACTTCTACTTTTTGCGAGTAGAGAAGTACTCGATTGTTTCCTTCGATGATACAGGCCAATGCGTTATTCGGAGAGCATCCCGACCACAGTCGCGTTGTTTTCGATGCTTGAACATATCCGAATGCTTGAAAGGTGGCAACGTGCTCAGGAGTTTGTTGCTCAAATCCCCATAAAAGTCCATCGACATCGTGACGGAGACAAAATTTAGCAGGAGAAAAGCCGTTTCGAATAGAGAAGAGAAGTTGGCTTCCGGTGACATCACACAGTTTCACAGCTTTCCCGGTTTCTTGATCGACCCAATGGAACATTAATGCGGAATCCGCTTCATCGCATTCTTCCATTGGTTCATCCGTTCCGTATACCTGCTCTTCTTTTCCCATTTTTTTGATCTCCTCATTCTCCAACGACTCTAGTTTTGTGTTTTCCAACGAGATCAGCTTTGCCCACTTCTTGTTATCAGTAGCTCGCAATTTCAAAATGAGTGTATTTGTTTCTTGATCCGCGCAAATTTCCACATCGTTTTCATCGATTTCTCCGTCTAACTTTCCATTGAGAAGTGTCGTTTCTTTAACAAGCAGCTTAATCCTTGTCTTTGCGACGTCGATGTTGACATCTTCCTGGGAAAATTCTGTGGACAATTTGAATTTAATCTCCACAATATTGTCGGTTTGGCTCCAACTTTGTCCAATCACTTTTACTTCTGGAATATTCTGATGTCCGACCATATAAGGCTTCTCGCTTGACAGGAATAATATGTATCCATCGTTTGTGAAAGTGCAGGTCTGTAGAAAAAAAATTGAATAAAAACCCTGATTATTTTTTAACCTCAAAGTGAGCATTTTGTACAAAGTGTGTCGTCTTTTCAATTGTAAGAGACTCTGCATAGTCAATATCTGAAAAAATTTTGCTTGAAATTTCAGCGCTCTAATTATCCTAACCATCTAACTTCACTATCGTCCAATGAATCTGACTTCTTGTCTTCTTATCGTCGCCACTTTCCACTTCATACGACAACACATTCAGTTTTCCATTCAGGATTCTGGCCTCTATCAGTGACACTCCGGAGTTATTTTCCGTAACTTTGTGCTTCAACATCTGTACCCAATTGACATTAGACACCGCCAGAAACACGTAAATGTGTGCACTCCCATCACAAGCCACAACAATATTATTGTCAGTGAATATAAGATTTGTGGGGAATGAAGAGTCCACATTCGGTTCAAAATCGAGGTTCCCGACCACAGAAGTGTCCCAGGTGTTGAGCTTTTTGTCATATACTAGAGATTGAATGTGACCGGTCTCCAGAATTCGGTACATGTATTCATGAGTATCCGTTGCTTTTTTTGTATCACAAAACAATTGATTATCGTTGGAAAATACTTTCATGTGTTGAAGAGTGATCATATTTGGAGAAAGAGATCGGGTACACACTGTAAATATTAAATTAAAGGTTCACCATTTTGGAAATAAAAATTACTATTCTGTTCAAGTTTTCGGCTCATAAAATGGTGATCTTCCATGGAAACTTTGTAACCTTCAAAGTTTGGATCTAGTTTGGAGCGATTCACAGAAAGTTGAACAGATTGCATCTGAAAATAAAAATAGTGAAGAGCTCGGTAAATGTTTGGAAACGGATTGATTGACTGATTCCAGAAAAAAATATGGGAGTTAAACCATTCAAGCAAAAAAAAACGATTGAATTGAACTTAAAAACTTTTTCATGTTAATTCAACAAATAAAAAGGGAAAACAATAAAACATTGGTGAAAGAGAAAATTTTGGAATGATTTCATTGGGTCGATTGTATAATCAAGAGATTTAAGCATTTTCGAACGAATCATATTCTATATCAGGAGTCTTATCATGTGCAGTTTCAGCTTGTGCTTCCCGATCAACTTCGTTTGATTTCAATGGACCTGCTTCGAACGAATCAACGATTGTTGAACTAACTTCCAGCTCAACTGCTTGTTCTAATGGTCCAGCCATCTTCATTTCAGTCACTCCTGCGTCAAAAGAATCATTAAAATCAACTCTGTCTTCATGAGATTTTATCAAATCGTTCTGTTCAAGCTTTTCCGATACTTTCATAACATCGTCGAACGAGTCGGGAACATCTTCGTTGTTTTCCGTTTGCTTAACTGTTTGAGTGATTTCATTTTCCTGAGCTTGTTCAGTGTTTTGCGGAATTTCTATATGATGACCTTCTCCAACGCCAATTACTTTAACTGGGCCTGCATCAAATGAATCCTCTGCATCGTTGTCTTCAATATCAGGTACATCTCTTCTCATTCTCTTAGAACTACCTTGTTCTTCTTCTATGTCTCCATTCCTTCCATTCATATCTCTATCTTCATTTTTGAAAGAGTCTTCAGCTTCTGGATCCACTCTTTTTCTTTTTTTGTCTTTGCTGCTGAAAAGCGCTCCTGTAGCCAATTGCTCGATTTCTACAGGCCAGTCTCCCATATTATTCTCAATTGAAGTTGATTCTTCGAGAAAATGTACTGGAAAACGATCCAAATTTCCTAATCTTTTACTCAAGCCCATTTTTTGTGGGACTTTGCAATTGGTTCCTTGCGGAAGAGCAGGTGTGTGCTGAAAAAACTTTCAAAGGAGTTTAACAGACAGATAACTTATATTGGTTTACCATCTCGTAAAAAATCTTAGAAACTCGACAAATTGTTTGAAATGCTTCAAACTGGGAGTCTGTGACGATATGGAGAGCAAGAGCATTCAGAAATGGATCTCCTTCATCCAAAACTCGAATTTTTCCGTACACTTCAATTAAATGTCCGATTTGTAATTGCTGGGCAAGATCTCGAGGAAAAGCGGACTGAAACCACAATTTTGACCTTACAATTAATAATGAGCAATACTTACAGAGAAGATTTTCTGAACCATGACGTGATGCTCATTATTTTCATCTGTCAACATGATATCCATGTCACATTCATTGAATTCAATTGATTCAACGATTCCCATAACTTGAACACGAACGAGTTCTACTTTGCCGAACTCTATACGATCAGTTTTTGAATTCGCGATTGTGGACAGTGATACAGGTACAGCGTGTTCCGGGACAAAGCGTCGATGACTGCTTTCAGCCATCTGAAAAAAGAACCAAGATCTACAAATTGCCAGAAACGGGAGAAGCAAAACTATGCAACGTTCAAAAGCTGTTTGTTTTAATAACATTCAAAAACTGCATCAATTCGTTGGCCCCTCCCTTTTCCTGCGAAGCTTTAGAGCCTCACAGAACCACCAAAATTTATAAAACTTATATTAAGGGTTCAGAGCGGAAATAGAGAACTGATACGGCATCGTTGAAAAAAACAATACATTCATGCAAGAGATAAATCAAGAAAATAAGTATTTATTGAAGAAAAAACCCAGTAGAATGAAACTATATCACAGAGAAATAGCAGTTGCCCACAAGCAATATGTAAAGAAAGACTGAAAAGAAACATGTAAAAAGAAGGTGAATAAAAATACATTTGAACAATTTGATCAATAGAGAATGAATTTGTGAGGAATCAATCATCTTCATCAGAGCTCTCACTCAAAGCCAAGCCATACTTCTCAGAGTCCCCTTTGTTCTTGTTTTTGTTACTGTTTGATGTCCCGTTTGTTGATCCATATTGATTATAATGGTTTTCCTGGTGATGGTGATAAGACGAAGAGGATGAAGGGGCTACCGGAGCTTCTGGCTGTTTCATCTGGGCAAGAAGAGCGTTCTCATCCTCGTCACTGGAATCCACGTTCGATTTATCATCTGAGTCACTGGATGCATCGGAATCGCTCTCTGAATCGGATGTTTCTGCTACTGCTGATATATTCTGGCCCTTCGATTTCTCTTCTGGTGTCGCGGACTCAGAGCGATGAGCATTCGAAGAAGAAGTTCTTAATCGTTCAATTCCTCGTTTTAAAGCTTGTTCCGTGCCAGGATCTAAATCTCTAGTTTTCTTCACATTTATGTTGCTCGTTATTTTTTCTAATCGGACTGTGTTCGTCTTTTTATCGAAAAATAACAAGCATTCTTTTGGCTTCGCCTCCTTCTTTGGTCCTTTATATACAGTCATATTGTCCCCCTCACTCGGCACCGACACATGGACGTCTCCACTGTTTCCAAAAGCGATAAAGGTGTCCGCATTGTTAGATACTGAACTCGGCTTGAAGTCGTCTAAAAATTTCATTCCTTTGATTTCGAAATAGTGAGGTCAACGTCATATAATTTAAAAAATTACATCTTAACGTATGGAACTGTGCATCATTTTTTTTCGCTTTCGGATCGAACGACTTCCCGAGACTCAAGGAGTAAGTACCGGTTGGAATGTCACTTGACTCGGACATGCGACACTGAAAAATGGGAAGATATTGAAATTCGAAGTCTCGAGATAGTAATTCTTGGTGAGAGTACGCAAATTAAATCGATCGGCTCAAATTGCAATAGTAAATAACATAATTCTTGTGAGGGGTCCACAGAGTCAAACACAGCGCGTTGCCACAATAAAGTGGGCGGAGCGTGTGTTTGCAAGTGCTGCGCACTTTTATTGCATGGAGTCGGCAGACCTTTTCACTAGCAAGGCCTTTTTTCTTCATTTTTAACCTTGTTTCAAAAATGAAACAGTTTAGTGTTGAAATATTTTTAGAGTGAATTTCATAAACCTATAAGAACTGATAGGAAAAAAAACATACGTAATTTATTCAACAGAAAAACGTTTACAAAGTCGTTGTTACATTATCGATTTTTAAAAAGTATGTTTTTGTTACCAAAAAATGCCGATTTTCAATCGATTGATAATATATATTTTTAGTACTCCTTATAAAAATCGTTTTGCGATAATTAATACTTAGAATACATCCGTATCATTTTTCAGCTTCTAAAGCTCACTGTTGGGATCACAATGGACACAGAGGTCGTGAAGAAGTTTAATACAGAGCTGTCAACTCTGTTTGACTCGAAAAACGTGAGCAAGACCAAAATACAAGATATTTCGAAGGCAGCCATCAAGGCACATAAACAATACAAGCATGTTGTTTTTGCTGTAGAAAAACTCATCACGAAAGTATGTTTTTAAATTAAATATTACATGTCCTTATGTATTTTTTCAGAGCAAACCAGAACAGCGTCTAACGGTACTCTATGTAGTCGATAGTATCATTAGAGCATCAAGAAGTCAACTGAAAGAAAGAGACACTTTTGGACCACGATTCTTAAAACAATTTGACAAGTTTCTTGATCCACTTTTGAAATGTGGAACGAAAGAGAAGCTCCGAATGGTTAGAACCCTCAATTTGTGGATGTCAAACAAAGTTTATACTGAAGCTGAAGTGCAACCGTTCAGAGATAGATGTAAAAACGCCGGTTTAGGTAAGAAAATACTTTATTTATTCTTCTACAATACATGAGTTTCAGAAATTGACTTTGAAAAAGTGGAACAGTTGGTGAAAGGAAAAAATGCAGACATGAGCATTTATTCCGGATCTTATAAGAAAAGGATATCTTCTCAGCATAAGGCTCGTACACCTCCAATCCCAATGGATGATGGACTTCTAGGAGCGGGACCTTCTTCTTCACTGAAAACAGCTCCAGAAATCCCTAGCTTCGTGCTCTCCGAGGAACATGTCAACGGAACAATATCAGAGAGAGAAATGCTCGAAATGATACAACACGCTGGAATAGATCCAACTGGTATACTAAGCAAAGATAGGAGCCTGTTACAACAAGTTCTTCAAAGCTTTGTCTCAAGTCTCACTCTCAAAATATCAGAAGTTCAGTCGGAGAAGAGTAAGAAGAATGGGACGAGCCTTCAAAATGTTTTAACCAAAGATTTTGAGTATTCGGACGATGAAGAAGAAAAAGAGAAAGAATCAGAGGTAGAAGAGAAAAATACTCTAAATCATGACGAAATAGTTGGGTAAGTTAATATAAACGGTTTTGAATTCTTTTTTGTATCTTCCAGGCTAGCTCAGTCCTTGCTGAATCAGAGTGCTATTATTTCGAAGATGTTAGAAATATTCAAACCTACCGTAAACGCGTTTGGTGTACCAATTGTACCAGAAAATTTGATCCCAACGTCGTCAGGTGTACTTAATCTTGGAGCTCCTCCACCAAATCTTATGACTCTTTCGCAAACACTTCCACCAGGATTCCCAGTCAGTATCCCAAATCTCTCCAGTATGGCTCCACACATCCTAAACAGTCAAAATGCTCTGTTTCTTCAACAACGTGCGGCTCAAATTCACGCTTTTCAAGGAAATCCAGCCGCGCAACGGAATCTTCTCATGCTAGGGAACCCACTGCTGACACCGTTTGGGCTTCCGGCAGGTGTCAATCTGTTGGAATTACAAGCAGCGCAACAGCAAGCTCTTTTAAATGAGGCGGAGAGTCCAGAAAAGAAACTATTAGATGCACAAAATAATGAAGCTGAACGAGCAAGGAAAGAGAAAGAGAAGGAGAAAGATAATAAGGAACGGAAGAAAATGGGATTACCTCCAGTCAGACTGGGATACACAGTTATCGCTTCCAGAACTTTATGGCTGAAGAAGATTCCTACCAACGTCCAGGAAAGTGATTTGAAGCAAGCTGTCGAATCTTGTGGAGAAGCTTCTCGTGTCAAGGTGATTGGAAATCGGGCCTGTGCTTTTATTACGATGGAAACACGAAAAGCAGCCAATGAAGTTGTTCAAAAACTGCGTGAAGTTTCGGTTGCCAAGAAAATGGTGAAAGTGTACTGGGCACGTAGTCCGGGAATGGATTCAGACGAGTTCACAGATTTGTGGGATTCGAATCGCGGCGTTTGGGAAATTCCTTATGATCGACTTCCTTCAGATTTGGTAGCATTCTGTGAAGGTGCTATGTTGGATCTTGAATCCCTCCCAGACGAAAAAAAGTCGCTTTATAAACAAAACGGAGAAAGTGTAATTGCAATTCCGCCACCGTCGACTCAACCACCTCCTGTACCACAACCGCCTCCAATGGGATTTCCGTTTCATCCACAAATGGCTCTTCCTGGTCAGCCTAGACCCCCAGGGATTCCATCCCTCCCACCAGGTGTGCCTCCTCCAATGGTAAACAATTATTCGAGTACAGATTAAATAACAGACATCAAATAGTTTCAGTTCAATCTCGCCGCCCCTCCTCCGCCTGGGATGCCTAGTATGCCTGGTTTCCCACCAGCTCCACCACCACCTGGAGTCGGAGCTCCACAGGCCGTGCCTCCTCCGAGCTTCGATCCAAACAAGCCGCCACCAATGGTAATTTTTAGAAAACAAAGAAAAAACTCAATTTATATTATATTTCAGTTCCAACAAGCCTTCAATCCTAATGCACCACCACCACCATTCGGTCGTGGCGCTGTTCCATTACAGCCGTTCCCACCACGAGGAGGTATGCACCACGCTCCTCCACCACCATTCAGAGGTGGGCGCGGCCACGGACTACCACCTCATCACTTCGATCCTCCAAGAAGGGGAGGCCCATTCCGTCCTGAAAATGGACGAGGTCGTCTTATGGATCAGAGTGATATGTGGGATCGAGAACGTGAACAACGTGGTAGAGATGGAAGAGACCGGGACTATGACCGCGATCGTGATCGTTCTCAGTTTGATCGGCGGCGCACCGATGATGGAACTAGAAGACGTTCTCGATGGGAAAACGACGATCGTCAAGAAGATCGTTACGGTGATCGTCGGGATAACCGTTTCGAAGATCGTCGCGATGACTACCGGGATGAGTACCGAGATGGTAGACATGAGGATAGGAATGACCGTCGTGAAATAAGGTATATATTCGTATTTTTTCAAAATTCTGGAATATCTGTTTACAGGCGCAGATCTCCAAGGTCACCGGATCGTCGAACGAGACGTTCCCCAAGCTATGAAAGGCACGAAGACAAAGAGCCGGTTATGAAAAGTAGTAAATTTTTGTATGCTGTCCCTTGATAATTTGTGTCATTTCAGTTGAAGAAGCCACAGTCTCCTCGACCACTTTCGACGATTTGAAGGACCCAGCTGCTGTTTCAGAGCCGGCTCCAGTAGAAAGCGTCACTAGTCAAGAGTCAGAATCAGTTAAACCTGTAAAACAAGAAACAGTGGCAGATGTTCACGAAGACCAAACTGATGAGGTACCAATGGATCTCGAATAGAAATATGTACATCTCTTTTGATTCTCAAAGTGGAATAATGTTCAAAAGTATTTCCGTGTTCTTTTTCAAATTTTGTTTTCATTGACATCATTTTCCGAGTTGCATAGCCATATATTTTTTTATATAGCATTTTAGTTCGTTCCCAAATCTTGAAGTTGTGTTTCACAGGATCTATATGTGTTTTAATGCAGCATCCTTACTGTGGTGCCTAAGTATCATGAAAATCCATCGGTACGACGCTGCGAACTTTATTTTTGAATTTTCACTGAACGAAAATTTTTCAAGAATTAAGTTGTGAATTGTATTAGTTATGAATATTCATGCATCCTCGGCACCATTAAATTCTATTTATTTCCACTCGATTCTTATGTCCCCCTTATAAAATAAGTCTAACAACTAACTAGCTCTGCTTTATTCCTTTTTCCCTGTTATGTTATTTCATTGCAATGAACAATATAATTTTTTTGTTTCTTCAAGAAAAGATATCACAAATGACTGACCAGCCAGCCAAAAGTGGTTTGTCGACAGCGCTTATCAGCATACGCGAATAATGATGGTCTAATAAAAAGTTTTCACGGCTCCGGGTTCAAAGTCAAATGCGCCGCCTCGCCCACTCATCACTGTAATGGGCAATATACAGGACAATCAAAACAATTTAATGACCCATGCTGGTTTCATGTGTTTTCAAAAGTATGACGCGTACTTTGAAGTTGATAAAATTCGAGAAATGTCAGCCGTTTATCAGTAAATATTCGTTTTCCAATTTTAGAATCACTAGAAAACTGGTTATCGGAAAGTATCTGGGATATCTGGTGGATGCCTACTGTAGACGGACGCAATATCTCACCACGAAAACTACTGTATAGATTCAAATGCTACCGTAAGATGTTTTCAAATATTTGGTTATTTTTCGATTTTTATCAATGTTCTTCGATTTTCAACGATTTTTCAAGTTTTTCCTCAGAAAAAATAAACTAAATTCCGATAAAAAAAATTGATGGAAATCTTAAAATAAATAAATAAACATTTTCGAATTTTCTTACGGTAGCAATTAAATTTATACAGTAGTTTTCGTGGTGAGATATCCGGTCATTCGGCCACAACTGACATACTAATAAATGGAAAAACTAGGCCTTTATTTCAACACCATTCTACAGTGATTTCAAATGATACCAGAGAAAAATACGACAATTCACAAAGATCCAAAAAATAACTGGACCTTGCTCTAGTTTTCAGAAACTACTACTGTCAAAATATCTTCAGACAGAGGAAATTGATTGACTATAGTAATAGTAGTACTAGTTTTCGATAAAAAATGAATTTACATGAGACAACTTGTTTCCTCTCTTCGGTAAACAACTAGAAGTTCCGGTCACTGGAAATTTATAATGCACACAATTGACTTCTTTTGCAAAATATCAACTTATAATTCTTCTTCGTGACTTCTGAAGGACTTAGAAGTGGATAATGAGAATTGACACCAGATAGTATTTGGACGACGTCTTGAAATGTATACTTTCATCGAAGGAGAGAGTAACCCCCGCAAATTTGAAATCGAATATTTTTTTTCGTTTCCTAAAATCTTTCAAACTACTGCGTTTTCTCCAAAAAAAGAAAGAAGAAAAGAAAAAGTGATATCACCTGAAAACGGAAAAACAAACTTTTGAAATACGCAATTCGATGTGTGAGTGTTTAACGGTAATTCTCTGATAACGGCTCGTTTCGCCACCGAAATTAGTGTGGGAGACCGGAAAGGAATTATTTCATTTTTAAGTTTTTTATTGCAAAAAATAGAAAGTTAAGTTATTTGTTGACTTTGTCTGACCTCTATTTTAGGGCACTCATATGATTAGGAGGTAGTGCAAAGCAATTGTTAATTACTGTATTCTGGGGTGTCTTCTAGCCTGTATTCTGAAAAGAGGAAATCGGTGAATGTGTAGCATAGGCACGATATGACTTCCTCCTGGAACACAGTAAATCTAGCATGATGACATTTCGTTGACCACTGATAACACAAGGTGTCTAGAAAATAACAGTGGCGAGATTATCACGAAATCGTGTTCTGTGCTCGACGACCACGTTCACTACGAACTATAATGAAGCTCAAAAAATGACTGCTTTTCTGACTTTGGAGCATCATTGTCAATGGAGAGCAGGGAAATATTCAGATGCTAGGATTTGCTCTTTTGCTATCTGAAGTTTTCCCAAATGCTATACCCGAAAAAAATTCGATCGTTTGCTATGGAATAGCGAATGATCCATTTTTTAGCAATTCAGAAATTCAATTGTAACTGAACAACACTTCATAGCAAAAGATCCACTATAGTAAAAGAGCAAATTCTAGCAACTGAGAGATAGCAAAAGATCTGCTAGCAACCGAGTATTCGCCTAAAGAGCATACTGTAAAAACCGACAGAGAACGGAGAATTCAAATACTGTTTTTTTGAAAGCAAAGAAATTGAAACTTATTCAAACATCTCATGTGTAAGGGACAACTATATGTGGGTAGATACTCAACTGCTATGAAATCTTCTGCTATTGGCTCAACTGCTATGACTGATCTTGTGCTAGTGTCTCATGTGCTATTTTTGGCTCTTTTGCTATGGATCAACTGCTATTTTCACCATTCTTTGGCTCTAGTGCTATGATGAGAAAATAGCCATAGCACATGAGCCAAATTTGGGAGAATAGCATATAGCAGAAGATCACTTCATAGCAGTTGAGTAATTGTCGTATATGTGACAACAAAGTTCTCAACCACACTCAATCAAATGTCGACATAATCTGAACTCTGAGAGTATGATTTGTTGCTCTTTCAATTCTTTTTTTCATAAGGAATTTCTGCAAATAGAGGTCGACCTTACAAATCGAGTCATTGTTTGTAAAAAGGAAGAACTCATTTTCCTCATTTTTTTCGGAATCAAAACTGATAAGAGTTATTTAAAATTGCTCTTCTTCCCTTCCCGTATTCATCATTTTTTTCTTTGATTAGTCAACGATTTGTAATAATTCCTAATAAGTTCCAGCTCGTTGCTCTTTGACACTATTTTATCAACTTCCTTCTTTTTAGTTTCCCGTCGGAAAAGTACCGCCCATTTTTCGGAGAACTCTCTCTCGTCCTCCCCCGCAGATAGTGTCCCCCCTTCCTTTATCTATTCAGAGTCAGTTTCAGTTCAATTCACCCCACCCACTTTTATGGCTCGTTTTTTTGTCTGTTTAGTTTGGTATTTAAACTTTTCGAATTAAAAGTTTCTGGAGAGAGGATTACTGTAATTGACTCACTTCGTTTTATGGCCCTCATTTTTTGAACAATACGGTTTTATTATGATGACGTTTTTTGGGAAGAAACACTAGATGTTTTAATATTTCGATATATAAATGCAATGTCTGGTAAAAATCATCATCATTTTTTATTCAGAAAATTTTAATTTTTTGTAGTTGACCTCATTATTTTGATTATCTAGGGAGCTCACATACCTAGCGGCTGATATTGTGAATTTTTTCATTCATACTCTTCAGATTCTATTTTTTTTTCTTTCGAAATCTCAAGTTCAAGCTTGTTTGTGTTTCAGCGTCGGTCAAAAGTCCTACTGTAGTTTCACAACAACACTTTTTTCCAGCCGAGCGCGGCCCGGAACTATTTTATAAGATAATTTTTTCCTCACATGGATTAGTAATTCTCTATAAATTGGTGGTCTCAAAGTAGATGATCCTGTGAGCGGATTCAGAAATTTTAGACCCTCACTGGATCTTGAGAGTCTGGAAATCTTGATTTGAATATCTGAGCCCGCCCCCGTGGTGATCTGAGATGAAGTTTTCCAAACTCTCAGGCTCCAGTGAAGGCTGGAAATTTCAGAATCCGTTTTATTTTTCCTAACCCACGTGAGAAAAACATTCCCTTCTGGTTCACAGTTATTCCTTTTCAAAAAAAAATTTTCGATGATTTTTGATATTGGAATGAAGGATGTCAATCCTATTAGTGAACTGACGTAGTTGACCTATTTATGAGCTGGTTTTGAGTCATAGTTTTTCCGGGTGGAAACGTGCCAGCCTCAAGTTGTTCTCTTTTTTCTCGTGAAAAACCTGAAAGCCTTACTGTCGCGCCCCCAGCTACGCTGTGGACACAACCATTGTAATACATAAGTACTCTACACACAAGTCAATGGAACCGGGACGAATATACTAATCTACAAGGATAACCCACCGAATCACACTCAAACACCTTCGCTCAATCACGAAAGAGAAGAAACCCTAATTCAAACACCCGCTATAAAGAGACGGGGCAAGCGCGCTCCAACGACACGATGTCTGCGTCTCCGCGCACACACTATGCAGGCGCACTCTCTAACTGTCGAGTGCTCTCCAACGTTTGATCAACCAACAAGCCGCCCGTTACGGAGATAACCTGCACATCAAACCATCGGAACAAGTCAACTTCGTGCGGACGAGTCACTCTTCTCACATTCGCGTCTACACGGACGGTGAGTCATCGTGACTCTCTTCCACAAGTCAAGGACGTCGACGAGTCAGCTAATACTCTCTTCCCATCGGAGCGACGAGTAGTTATTGCATAACTACCAGGACGAGTCAGCGCCCCAATGGAGCTCAGGGACAAGACACCAAGGACGAGTTCGCCGAGGACTTCTTATTGAGCCATCACAGTGTGACGAGTTAATAAAGCATCCTTGCTTAGTTCTTACCCCACAGTTTGCACAGTAGTAACAGTTCTATGAGACGGCCGGATACTCCACCGGGTATCAATCCACAGCACCCCGAAACGAGATTTTTCATTTGAATTTTACAAAAGTGTGCAGTGGAGCGCACTTGATTTTTTGCATATTTTTCCGTTGATTTTTCAGACAACTTTATTTCAAACGGTTTTTCGAAGTGATTTTAAATTTTTTTAACCTGCTTTTCCCTATGTTTTGTCGGAAAATAGTTTTATTTCAAAATTAAAAAAGAATTTTGGTGAAATTTTTTGTCTCCCGTTAGTAGTCATCTCCGTCGTCGCAACCAGTCACTGTTCTCTGTAATTTTTACTCAAAATCCGCCGGAATCGTTCTCGACTCGTGTTTTTTCGAACGATTCGTGATAAAAACGCATACATATAACTATCGATGAGTGTTTCCGTTTAATTTATTCAACATTTAATGATCAAAACAAAAAAATAGTCTCCTAAACGTTCCACGCCTCTCCTCTATCGCTTAAATAATTCTCGTTCGTGAGAGCACTCAAAAAAGCATGTCCTTTTGCAATTGGATCCATGACTGCAGCAAAAGTAAGATGCAACTTTTTGAAATCAGAGTGGAGGTGTTCAACTCCTTGCTCGCAGACTTTTCCCCAGCTGTAGCAATCCTTCAATAAAAAAATTTTTTTTGTAAACTAAATCACGAAAATTACCTTCAAAAGGTCAATGAGGTGAGCAGCAACTAAGTGAAGTTTCACTGTCACATTTTTTTCTGGATGAGCGAGGCGGATCGAATCGATCATAACCTTAAGTTCCTCGCAAATTTCATTGAGCTGCTCATCGTTTTTCACTTCTGAATTCGCGTGCGACATCAGTCGTGCCAAAGAATGTAAAAAATTTCGGACGTTTTCCAACTCTGGAGAAGATGGGAAAATATTCACCACCTCATCAATATTGTCTTTTCTCAGAAATTTTCGTGTTTGGTTTCCGGTGAGGTTTTTGGAGCAATCGTAATTGATGCATCCAATGCGTTTCATTTTTTCATCAAGCTTTTTAGTCAGGCTGTCAGCGTCTCCTAATCCTGATAACACCTTCTTAATCTCTTTTCTTTCTTCATATACATCCTCCCAAGCTGATTCCTCACTATCCATTGTTAATTGTGTATTAACGATCTTCTCCTCCACAACTTTCTTTCTTTCCCTCACGTTTCCAGTGCCACTGCATTCAAAGCAGTAAGTAGAACTTTTTGAAACTCGCGCTTCAGTTTTTTCGGACAATGAAACAATTGCATTACATTGATAGTGGTATAACTTTTGGCAGTTTAGGCATTGATATGATTCCGAATTAAAGCGTTTTTTGCCTAATTCTTTTGAAATGCAAACACTCGAAGAACATCGATGCTTACTATCAATTTTGGACGCTTTTTTTTCGTACTTTTCGAAAGCTGTCTTAATATCGTTAAGTTTCTCCAGTTCTTCGCACAAGTTCTTGATTTTGCGGACATAAAGCTGCTCCTCAAATTCCAATTCGCTCAACCTTTTCTTCTGTGCAGCAATGTTTTCAGGGAAATTGAACTTTTTTAGATCAATACTTTTAGCTAAAGCAGTGAGGTGATCTAATCCATACTTTTGAGTGATTCCTTGAAAACAATGAAGCGGTGGAATGATGGCAAGCTTAGGATCTAAATTTACGAGTGGATGTCCGGATCTTCTGTAAGATTCCATAGTTCGTAGACCGTGAATTTGATCAAACGGAAATGAGCCGCACTGGGCCATATTGACACCTCTGTTACTATACTCAATAAAACAGATAAAACAGCAGTCGAGTAATCCTGCGCCTTTGTGATTGTAAAAACAGCACAGAATTTTGACGTCTCCAACAATTTTTCGTTTCACTTTCTTCGTAACCGTCGCATTTCCATCGTTGTAACTAATCAAGTTCAAATTATTGAACTGATTGAAAACAGTCTCCATATGCTCCTTCAGCTGATCGAAATCATCATCACCAGTGTAAAAGCCCAAAATCAATTGAGATTTTGAGCTATTAGGTTTTTCTGTGTTTTCCAGAATAAGAACTATCTTCGTTTCTTCTCCTCCCTTATCCCCTGACAGAATAATTGAGATATCATCTCCAGTGGATCGATCGAATAAGAGACGGGAGTTCTGAGCTAGGGTGGATAGCCTATAGCTTAACACGTCTTCCAAAGAAGTGATTCGAACTAGTGGTCGTTTCACTAGAGAAATTGAACCGGATAAGGTTTTTTTTTGGATAGAGTGAGTGGAAACTTCGTAAAATTGGGCTACAGAAACTCGTCTTCCAATATTGGCAATATCGTGTCGCGAGCTGAATACGTCGAATCCGGTGACAGCATTGTAGAATTTTTTGAATAGACGGAAAAAAGTGTCTGATAGATGAAATCTCACTTTACAGTAGAACGTTTCTTCGTCGGTAAGTTGATACCTCGTTGAAAACAAAGAAGAATCGTTTACGAAAGTGAAGAAGTAGCTCAAAAAGCGGTCTACAGAATCCGATTTGATGATTTGTTTGATTGATTTCACCACCATCATGCATCTTTCATTTTTACTTTTTCTGTCTTTCAAATCGTGAAAAGCGAATATACTTCTACCTGACGTTGGAGATTCAGTAATCAAATTTCTGTTTGATTCTTGTGCTTCTGCGAGTTCCTTTTTTTGTTTATCCAGCTGTCCCATTCTCCTTTGATCCTCCTTCTTCATAAATTCTTTCTGTTTTTTCAGTAGTTCATTTTCGGCTTTCACTTTCGATATCTTCACTTCTATTATCTCGTTTTTCTGCTTCAGCTCATTTTTCTCTAGCTTCAAACTGGTAACAGTGCTATTTATTCCCGCAAAATCACTTCGTATCATTGCTATCGTGACTAATATACTGTTGATTGTAGCGCTTTGTTCTTCATTTTTCAGCAAGATATCGTTATTACGCTCCTTGTTTTTTTCGAGAATAGCATCTTTAGCCAGTTTCGCGTTCTCGCGGCATGCTCTCTTTTTTTTCGGCGGCGGTGGCATTTCTAAACATAAATATTTTCATGCTTATTCTCTTTTTTCAATTCTAAACTGTTCACATTCAATTCTATTCAATTATCAGTTACCTAAACCTATCGCACTATGCAGAATTTCTCACCTTCCTAGCCTCTCTATTTTCTGGAACTAGTTCGAAGAATTTATTCGCCTCAACCTATAGCGCTGGTTTTTTGCTACTCCAAGTCTGCAAAATATCAAAATTAATTCAAACTATTAACTGATTTTGCCGATGAACACGATAAGAAGTAAAAATTATTCAGAATAAACAGTTCAGGTGTCAACATCCTCCTTCGATATGTCCTGTCTTCTCCATCCTTTAAGCATGTTGCCAGTTAACCACTTTTCCAGATGTATGCGTTTTCATCACGAATCGTTCGAAAAAACACGAGTCGAGAACGATTCCGGCGGATTTTGAGTAAAAATTACAGAGAACAGTGACTGGTTGCGACGACGGAGATGACTACTAACGGGAGACAAAAAATTTCACCAAAATTCTTTTTTAATTTTGAAATAAAACTATTTTCCGACAAAACATAGGGAAAAGCAGGTTAAAAAAATTTAAAATCACTTCGAAAAACCGTTTGAAATAAAGTTGTCTGAAAAATCAACGGAAAAATATGCAAAAAATCAAGTGCGCTCCACTGCACACTTTTGTAAAATTCAAATGAAAAATCTCGTTTCGGGGTGCTGTGCAATCTCCAACGGTCGCAACATGGTGTATCAACCGGGAATAATTTTTTTTCTCGAACGATTATCCAAATTTCAAGCCAGTGAGGAAGAAATCTTCCAACCCGGCGCCGGTGGACTGTGCAAATTGACGAAAACTATTTTTCGAAAGGGAAAAGACGAGTCGGAAAGCTTTTAAACTTGCTCACATTTTTGGTGGAAACTCAACAACTTCGAGCGCTACTGATCAGCCGGATCACCAAGTCAAATGGCACAAACCAATGTCGATACGACAACACCGAAGCGGCGAAGAGGATGTCGTCGCCGAAGTGCAGCTGGCAACTGGTCAATCGGCATGAGACGAGTCGGTCAGTAGCAAAAATACGCAAATCTATTTTCGGGGTTTACGAGTAAGTTCTTGAGCATTGAAGCAGGCGGAAATAGGCTTGAATCCGTAAAAACTATCGCTAATCTGGCGTTGGCCAACCCTTTTTCCAGAAAAAACCTGACGAGATTAGCACAACCCCCCGCCGGAGCATGTCCGGAAGTAAGGAGATTGGAACTAGTACCCGGAAGCTGTTCGTCCGGCGAAGTTTTCATTTCCAGTCATCCAAGCGGATTCACTATCGCAGGATCCTGTC
>GL380147.1:207649-219430 GCA_000143925.2 Caenorhabditis brenneri
ATTTTCTACCATTTTGCCCTACTTTCAGATTGTTTGCGAAAATCTTGATTATTTTTATATTGTTCGTACTTGCACCGTTGTATTTTGATCTGTTTCTTCATTTCTATTGTTTGTCTTGCAATTTTCATACCAATCTAAACTTCTCTATTACAGAACTTGCGGTCATCATGTTCATCCCGAAAAGCCACACCAAGCTCATCTATGAGTACCTCTTCAACGAGGGAGTGACTGTCGCCAAGAAGGACTTCAATGCCAAGACCCACCCAAACATTGAAGGAGTCTCCAACCTCGAGGTTATCAAGACCTTGAAAGTAAGACTCAGTTTAAAAAGAAAAAAAAATCACTATTCACTTTCAGTCCCTCGCTTCCCGCGAGTTGGTGAAGGAGCAATTCGCTTGGCGCCACTACTACTGGTACTTGACCGACGCCGGAATCTTGTACCTCCGCGAATACCTCGCTCTCCCAGCTGAGATCGTCCCAGCCACCATCAAGACTAAGCCAAGAGAGATCCGTGTCCCAACTGAAGAGAGAGCTCAACGCTCCGGTAAGTTATTGCCGACCTAGTATTGATAACCCTTTCCAAGATTCAGCACAAGGAGAGAAGGGAGACCGTGAAGCCTACAGAACCGAGAAGGTTACCGATGCTGGACCAGGAGGAGCTCCAGTTTTCAGAGCCGGATTCGGACGTGGAGCCCCACCACCACAATAAATGTTATTGTTTTTCTAATGAAATTGTTACTACAAAAAAGACTTTTTAATGCAATAAACACCAGGTTGTTTTCCCCGTCAGTACATACGCAAAGGTTTATAGTTTCATCTACAGTGGAAATTTAGCTCATGCCGCCTCGTAGAAGGGGGCCGGCGCCAGCCCAGTCTAATCCTCCTCCACCAGCTCCTAGAACCAGTGGAGTTATACTATCTGTACATCCCATATGGCCAGATATTCAATTCACACAGGGTGAACTATTTTTCGAATGTACTCTTTTCCTTTATTCCGTACTGGCTTTGTTTCTGCAATATCTCAACATTTATAAAACCCTTTGGTGGCTTCCGAAATCGTACTGGCATTATTCACTTGTGAGTGTATAATTGATCCTCATTGACGCTCATTGGAAATTCTCATTTACAGAAGTTTCATCTAATCAACCCGTATTTTCTTTCCTGCGTGGGTCTGTTACTAGGTTGGAGAGTAACTGTTTGTTTTTGGAAAACGGTAACTTCAGGGTTTTTGTATGAATTGAAAAGACTGAAGAGTTTTAGATAACGGAAGTAATCGCCACGATCTCTGCAAATCGATCGCAATTTGTTCAATCGTCTTTGATGATTGTGGAATATGCGGCAATCAAAACTCCAGTGATGACTCTGATTATCACTAGTTTTTTGTTCAGTTTCAACCGAGTTTGTCACGACTTTCCAAGTAGATCAGTGCTTTGGTTCTTTTTTCCGTAAGTATTTATCCTCTTAACAAAAGCAAGTGAATGTTTTTGTAAAAAAAACCCCTCTATCAAACTTATCCACTTCTATTTCAGAGTAATATTTTACGTCTTCATATTTCGGTCAGAAATTTTCGGATGGTTTGGAAGGTTGCGTGACCAATTGAGAAAATGGCGACGTAGGGAAATCGAATTCTCTGATGTCTGTGAACGTCTTATGGAATCGCCACCAGCTCAAATCGATTTAGACTCGGTTTTGCATATGTGTAGTGATAATCCGGCTCAAATCCGTGAAGAAATCCAAGTACTCATCGATGATTTAGTACTTAGATTCAAGAAAAGTATTTTTGCCGGAGTCTCCACTGCTTTTCTCAGCATAATGCTTCCATGTATTTTCGTTCCGGTAAGTTAAAGCACTTTCATTCGTTCTAAAAGTAATTGCCTCTAATTTCAGTACAAAACGAGCCAAGGAATGCCGCAAAAGATCTTAATTAATGAACTTTGGGAGTGTCAACTTGCAATCGTTGTTGGTCTCACCGCCTTTTCTTTATATGTGGCTTATCTCTCCCCGTTGAATTATTTGGATCTTCTTCATCGAGCAGCTATTCACTTGGGCTCATGGCATCAAATTGAAGGGCCCAGAATCGGGCATACAGGTAGTATGAGTTCCGCGCCTTCCCCGTGGAATGAACTTGTTCTGTATGCCGATGGAGAAACAGTTCAAATGCCAGATGGACGGTGTTATCGGGCCAAATCCTCTCATGTCATAAAAACAGTGGCAGCACATCCAGAAAGTTCTCGTCATAACACATTCTTTGTAAGAATCATAGTGAATCTATTAATTACATTGTTATCGAATTCAGAAAGTTTTGCGGAAACATAACTACCTGATCAATGCAATGTGCCTTTTTGAATGTGGTCTGATCGTCATTCAGTTCTGGATGTTAGTTCTCACTAATGATTGGCAACACATTGTCACTTTTGTACTTCTCATGTTCGCCAACTATTTGCTCTTCGCGAAGTTGTTCAAAGATAAGATCATTCTCGGCAGAATCTATGAGCCGTCCCAAGAAGACCTACTTTTAATGCATCAACTCCATCAAGAACGTTGAAGCTCCATTCTAATAAACATATTCTATTGTAGCATTCCCAAAAAATGTATGTAAATTACTAGCCCCTTGGCATCTTGCCTTTCTATTCGTGATGACTGGTTCAAATTGTGCTAACTTTCTTGTTTGGTTGTGGCCTTATTCAATTCAAATATTGTGATACTAACTTTTTATAGCCTGTGGTGATTGTATTTTGACATAATATCATTTTCTAAATAATAATTGAAACATTTTTTCCATCGTTTTTATATCTCATCATTGGTGAATATCCCTAATTGAATGTCTTTTACTTAAAACTCTTAGTCTGGTTATTCTTATGGAGGAATAGGAACTCTTCAGAAATCATGCTCTCCGAAAACGAAATGTGGGATCTACTTGGGCGCAAAATTCAAGTCGACCTTGACACAGGCGATTCACGAAGAAGCGATTCGACGGTCGGGAATTTGATGACTTGTGATCCAGTGAGTCAATCACTAGTAATCGCCAAAATGGGATCAGATAGTAAGAAGTTTCAAAAAAAGAATATTTAATAATCAGTTGTTCTAGACACCATACAAACTATCGAATGGATTCCGAGCAGTTCTGTGAAAGCGATAAAACCACTAGAAGGTTCTGGAAGTGATCAGAATGCTGTGAATTCAGTGCTCGATAAGTATTTTGAGCAGAGTGAAGGCAGTAGTGAGGACTCAGAGGAAGTTATTAAAGCAAGGTGAGAAAGAATGAGAAAGTTAAAATTGCATATAGCTCACAAGATTAAGAGTCCTAGAAAAATATCCATTTCAAAATTAATTAGCATAACTTCAAAGCTGTGTTTTATTAGATTTATTGAAAATTTCATGATTTCAGAGCACTCAAAGTGGTCGAATATCTGAGATGTCATCATTTGGATGTTACCGAGAAGCCCAACGGAACATATATCATTGCTGGAACTGTTCGTTTCGAGAGACCCTATACAAACTCTAATCTTTACTGTGATATACCAATTGTTCTGAAACGGATTCTGAAACTTGTTGAGGAAATTAATTAAAAGTTGTATTTATTTTGCAATTATAAAAAGGTACATGAACATTTTTACGGAGATCAATAAACGATTTCACTTCTTTCCAACTTTTCGTCCCTTGTTCTTCTTGCTACTGCTTCTTCTCTTGTCTCTTGGAGGCTCTTCTTGAGAACTGTCAGAGCGCTTCATCGAGGCACCTAGAACAGAAACAGTGATCACAAATCACGAAGAAACACAGTTTACCTCTTTTTATCAGTTTAATGATGACATCAGGCTTTGACTCAGCCACCCCGCTTGTCGATTCCACGTCACCTGTCGATTCGGGAGTCGCGGTGGTCTCTGCAGACAGGTGCAAACTTTTGAGAATATATATTTGACGAGTTGAACTCACCGAGAATCAAAACAAGGACTAGAAAAGCCAGAATTCGATAATTTTTCATGATGCTAAACACCGAAAGTTCGAGAACGAAAAGTAAGAAATGAGAGGAGGGAAAGGTCTCTTGACTTTCCTTTTTTTGAAAAGAATAGAAGTTGTCAAAGTGCCAACAATGTGATTCTATTGTCCAAAGATGATTGCTCATTCATGAGGTGAAGGAGCTTTTTCGCTCACTAAAATTTCGTAAAACTGCACGTTTAGGAAATTTGGCCTATGGTAGTTTTGATGGTTGAAGGGGGATTGTTGCAAAAGAAAGAGGCGGGACACGGAGAATCGAGAAGTTTTACGAAACAGTATTTGTACTCGTAGCTCTTGATATGGTATCAGTGTTGCACATAAGCCAAATTTTGAAATTACGGAAGACGGAATAGGAAACGGAAGTCTAGGTTTCTAATTCAGAATTTCTTTTCATAATAGTTATACGGAAAGTAATATTTCGTCTAACGGAAAACACGAAAACAGAAACTACGGAACGCAGAAGCGGAAACGGAACTCCCGTGCAACACCGATAGGGTTCATATCCTGACCAAAACAATGATGAAAAAAATAAACTAACAGTATTAAAAATTCCAATCAAAAATGAGTAAAAAAAGATGGAAATTTTCAAACAACCCTAGATCTGAAAAAACAATTTTGAACAACCATCACAAGACATATGATACATGAACTCGAGCAATTATCACTAAACAATACGATTTGAAAAAATAACAAACTCAAAAACAGTTTTAAACAAAAAACAATTTCTTATAAACTCTACTTCATTCGAATACTCCCAAAACACCACAAATTCTTTCTCAAAAGAGTAATTAATTTACAAAAAAACCACATAGTTAAACTGATAACCACAATCGGGAGAACACATTTTATCACTCATTTTTTTATTACCTGAACATGTTAATTGACACATTATGATACCGTTTTCTAAACCTTTCTATTGATTCGATAAAGTCTTGTTTTAGGTTTTTTGCTATTTGTTTTTTAACAAGACTTTCAGGATAACTCATATGATGAATGAGTAATTGTACTTTTTTGTATTCTAATCCCATCCCTCTTCTCTTGTATTCGTCACATTTCTCCCTTCTCATCTCAAGTATAGAATTCAAAAACCAATGAGAAGTATTCTCCGAAACTTTATATTTGAAGTTGAAGTCATGCGCATGAATACATGTATAAACCCTCTAATTACGTTCTCTATCATATCACAGATCACCTCTCCTCCCTCTTTATTTCTCTCTCTTTTTTCTTATTCTTCTTATTTTACTCAAGGGGTTTACTCAAGCTCTGCTGGTTTTACTCAAGCTCTGCTGGTTGCCAAGAAACCGGGTGAGAAGGAGAAGGAGTGTATGTTACACGTATACACCCACTAACGGAGTTAGGTTCTCCTTCTTCTTTCTTCCCGTCTTCCGTTTTTCATTTTTTTTTTGTTTTTTAACTCCAAAAATGTGACTTACTATTTTTCTAATTACGAATACATTTATATATTTTTTCTTCTCTCTAACAAGGGAATGATTTTCTCACGTGAATTAGGAACTTTCTATAAATTGGTGGTCTGAAAGTAGATGCTTCTGTGAGTGAATTCTGAAATTTCCAGTACTTCCTGGAGCCTGAGAGTCCGGGAAATCTTAATCTGAAATCGCCACGTCGACAATGCATTGTAATAAGGGGACGGGCCAGATATTCAGATAAAGATTCCCAGACTCTAAGGATCCAGTGAGGGCTGGAAATTTCAGAATCCACTTACGGAAGCGTCTTCTTTCAGAAAATCAATTTATAGGAAATTCCTGACCCCCATGAAAAAAGAAACGTTCCCTTGTAGATGTAAATTCCTAAAAACTTTATATCATTCAAATTGATTACAGGATGTCTCCAAACGGAACATCCTCTTCTTCTATATGTTGCTGTTCTCGATACTTTCGACGGTCCAATGCACAACAGAATGAACAGTCTAACTCCCAAAATACTCATCTAGAACCAATTGAAATAAAAGTGAATGGTCAACCACATCTAATGGTTCCACACGTGGCACTTCGTTCCTCGAACTCTGCTCCAACGGTTTCCACAGCTCCTATCACTTTGGCTCCCGATACACTTTCGGAGATTAACCTGGAACTTTTTGAGACTGCCAGGACTTCGAGAACCAACGATAGGTGAGTGGAGGAATATGTTGAGCCTAGTTTTTTGTAGAGTAGCGATTGCAAATTTCGGAAAAAGTACTTGTTTTTAAAAACTCTGAAACAGCTTGCAGCAAACTCCACCCAATGCGAGAACTCATACGAATCATTCGAATTGAAGAGGGTCTCGAAGTGACGCCTCGAGTCGACACAATACAACCAAGTAATTCCTCTTCTTAATGAACTTTCAAACAAAAGAATCTTGTCCAATTTTTCCATTCCCTTAAATAAACTCATATCACCCCAATGTCGGTTTTTGATGTGTTCTGTGTTTCTTTCAGGTACATCGTCTGCCATCAAAAACACTCAACCAATGGAAACTATTCCCGAAATTCCAAAACATTCGAAACCCAGAAAAGCAGTGTTTAATGAAGACGGTGATATCTCGTCGAGAACTATTATAAGTCATCCAAAAGAGACCGTTTTTAGGTGAGTTGAGAAATTTCATTTTGTTAAAAAATTTTCTATAAATCATCTCCCTAATATTGGTGGTCTCTGTAAAAGCCAGTTGTGGCCGAATTGACAGCCGCGATATCTCATCACGAAAACTACTGTATAAATGTAATTGCAACCGTAGAACGTCTATGAAATGTTTGGTTAGTATTTATCGAATTTCATCATTTTCCATTGAGTTTCAACAATTTTCAAGGTTTCCTTAGAACAAAAAAAATACCCTTGAAAATCGATGAAAGTCGATAAATATATTTTCGAATTTTTACGGTATTATGATTGCACGAATCAAACAACCCAAGGAGCCGCTCAATTCCAGTTCCCCAACTTCCCCAAACATCTCTTCATTTCCAGTATAACAAATACTCGCCGAGTGTCAATTGAAAGCATAGATATCCCAATAATCACAGTTCCTTTGTCATCTTCTTTGGCTCCGTCCAATCAGTCTCGTGCCATGGTCAGATCTTCTTCAATATCTCGTCGAATCTCATCAACTCCACAAATGATAACTGCTTTTGTTGCTTATTCTTATGCTATATTCACCGCAATGCTTACAACTTTTACAAATTTGTTCTCGAAATAGATGAGGCCAAGTCGCATCATGTTAGATTCTATGTCGTTTTGATCCATGTTTCTATATTATTCATTTGGGTTTTGTCTGTAATTCTGTGATTAGCCGTAATTCACCATATCCAACATACACTCTCCACACCAATTCTACTTTCTCCAAATAACGGAAAACCAGTATCCTGTTAATTACTTTTCTCTTCTTTTTACTTTCACCCTGTTTCTTTTTTCCTTCTTCGGTTTTACTCTTATAAATAAACCCAAAAACCCAGAAAATTTGTTCATTAACATGTCATTTCACAATAAAACTTTTCAAATATTTATATTTTTGATCATTGCATTCTCTACTTTTTTCCTGATAACTGCTCATTTTCTTGGACAAATTATTCAAGAAATTCAAGGACTTCTTAGAATGGTTACTGTAGAAACGCTGGAATTTTCGGTAATTATTTTTTCTTTTTACGAACAATGTGCTGATTTTTTCTTCTGTATGCCTCAAATGAAGCTTGGAATGAACTAAGCATTTTAAAACGGAGAAGGGTGGTACGATCAGCGACCCGTTACCGAATGCAGTACTTGGACAGCTATAAAAGTTGGAATCAAGAAAGCTGAAGACAAAAGTAATAATAATTTTCAGACTCTCCATTTCCAGAACCAATAGCATCAATTGACGGTAGCTCCGTTGGATCCGTGAATGGAGAAGGAGAGAGAAAGAAAGAAAAATTGATGAAAAGTTTGAAAAAGCTAAAGAAGAAAAAGAATGAGGCAGAAACTTGTCTAAAAGGTAAAATTTGTTTTTAAGTTTGATGCTAAAAGACTATTATTTCAAGACTGTCAACAGAAAAACCAAAACTGTCCCGCTGGTCCACCAGGTCCACCTGGAAAACCTGGTAAGGACGGAGAACCCGGACAACCTGGAGAGGATGGAATGAACGGACCGTCTGGAATAAGTGTAGCTGTAGCTGGTGGCTGCATAAAATGTCCACCTGGAAAACCAGGTGCACGTGGGAAGAAAGGAAAAATGGGGAAGAAAGGGAAGAATGGAAAGAATGGAAGATCAGTGAAAGCAGTTGTTGGGATTGCTGGGCCAATGGGAGATATGGGATACCCAGGTTATCCAGGATTTCCTGGAGAACGGGGGCCGATCGGACCGCCTGGTCGGAATACAAACAGATACATCAGTCCTCCAGGACCAGATGGTCCACCTGGAAGAGAAGGTTATCAAGGAGCACAGGGACCAGCCGGATTCAGTGAGTTAATCAGAAATTTCTTATACCATATTAGGAAGTACAACAGAACACTTTGGGCTAAATTTAGGATCCCGTCCCGCACCTTGAAACAGCTAGGTCGTTTAGGCCAGAAGCACCTGTTGGTCTAGATTTTTCAACGTGGCTAACGGGATCATCGATGGGGCACAAAGTGTTCTCTTATACTTTTCTAATCTCTCGGTATGTTCTACAAGTCTTAAAACATAGATTAACGCTCGACCAATCTGGGCTAAAAGGAATATCTCGGATTTTTGGGCCCGGACATTCTAGGCTGTCCCGTGACGTCCAGCCTGACCGAACCGTGGTTTCAATTTTTTGGAGCTGTAAAACTCACCGAGATATTCATTTTGATATGCTTTTGAGTCCACACTTTCGATTTTGGGGGAACTATTGCGGGCACGCGCCGAGCCCGACGAGCCCGGTTGGACATGTATAGGAATAATAGCTTTCTGTTGATGAAAATTTGCCTTATTTTCAGTCTACAACACTGGATTAGTTGGTCCAGTTGGTTTATCAGGAAGGAATGGACTGAACGGTAGACCTGGTGCTACCGGAGCTGTGAGTAAATGTTCAAAATCCCACCCCATTTTTTTCTTTTATTCAGACTGGTCGTATGGGTCGCCCGGGAAGAGATGGAAACTACTGTGAATGCCCGCCAATGTCGAAACAAAATCCGTTTGCCTTGTCTATTTAATCGAATAAATTTTTCTTTCTGATTTCGTGGAGCAATTTGGTTTGATTGCATTGTTTGTGTAACCCTAATCTACCGTAGTATTCCAAGGGAGAAAAGAGAGAGAGATGGCAAAACACTTAGGGAATGAGATGTCAAGTGTGATCCTAACAGAATGCGGTTACAATATGACGCGCACTTTTAGGAAGATAGGAGAGGAAGGATTTGAGGGGGAATTGGTGTAATTATGTATGTATATGTAGGAATGAGATCCTTCTTGTTTTTACGGAGAGTAACAATTGCCAAAACATAAGTTTTTTCCAAAAGAAACGGCAATAGCTCAAATTTCTGGAAAAAAAAAATATAATTCTTAATTTCTGATCGGAATAAAATCTTGAATAGTTGTATCTTATCTCAAACTTCTGATAGAATGCTGATATTTGGAACCTAACAAGGGAATTATTTTTCTCACATGGGTTTGGAATTTTCTATAGTTTGGTAATCTGAAAGTAGATGCTCCTGTGAGTGGCTTCTGAAATTTCCAGTCCTCACGAGCCTGGGAGTCTGGAAATCTTGATCTGAAATCGCCATGCATTGTAAATAAGAGGGCCGAGCCAGATACTCAGATGAAGATTTCCAGACTTTCAGGCTCCAGAGTTGACTGGAACTTTCAGAATCCACTCACAGGTACAGCTACTTTAAGACAACCAATTTTTAGAAAATTTCTAACCCACGTGAAATTTTAAGAAGAAACTGGACAACAAATATTCTGAATCCCGTTCAATCCCTCATATATGAAACACTGTATTTTAGAAGCTCCTGAACAGTCTCGGAAACTAAATTCAGATAAAAAACATAAAAAAAAATATTCAAATTATTTCTCAGTTAAAAAATTTGAAAACCTCTATTTTCCATTCATCCTCTACAGTAAACCAAGCCACGCCCAACATTGGACCACAATTCTCCGGATTTCATCAAAAGCTCCGCCTCCTTCCCATCTGGCATCCGAATAAACGGAATAATTCTTTTTTCTTGCCAATTTCCTCAATCGTTATCCAATTTTTCGATTTCTTTATAAAATTTGAAATTTTGACAAATAAATTATTCTCGTAGCAATTTATTGGCAATACAATTATTTCGGCAGTTCTTTTTTTTGGTTTGTCGGGGGAAGATTTAATTGAGACAATAGGATGGATTGTATTTTTGGAAAAGTGATTAGAATGAAGAAATTTTTTCCAATAGAGGAACACTTACCTTATCATTTCTGACCCATAGTTAACCTTGTTTCACAATATACCGTCGCCTGTTTGGAGCATCATATCTTGGCTTCTAGACGAGGTAGTGAAAAGTTTTCAACTGACGAATTATGTGAAATTGCTGTAGGAACAAGTCTTCAGTTGACAGTTTTCCAGTACCTCGATTAGGGAACAAGATATGATTTCTGAACACTTGGTATCATCGTTTCATAATATCTTCCTACTACTTTGATTCCCCGGAAAATTGATATCTCAGGATATGATGATGGAATACGGTGGATACTTTTCAAGTAGTGCAGTTGCTCAACAAGCAGTCGATGTTCCAACTTCTGCTCCGTCTTCTGTGGCCAATTCATTCTTCTACACCCCTCAATCTCATAACATCTATCACCAATACGCGACTCCTTATCTTCAAGGAGGACGGTAATTCTGGTAAAATGGACTACATTTACAAAATGATTGATTGCAGAGCTCTAACAGCTGCTCAGAACTCATCGAGTTCTTCGACTGGAAATTCCACGTCATCATCAAGTACTTCCAGCTATCGAAATTCAACTCATGATTCATTGCAAGCCTTTTTCAACACCGGATTGCAATATCAACTTTATCAAAAATCACAATTAATAGGGAACGAGGCGATTCAGAGGACAAGTAGTAATGTGTTGAATGGTCTTCCCAGGAGTTCTTTAGTTGGTGAGTTCTCTCTGAGACAACATGTTCTGTTGCGAGATGAATCTTTTTTACAGGTGCTCTCTGCTCTTCAGGAGCTCCCCTGAATCCAGCGGAACGCCGAAAACAACGTCGGATTCGAACAACGTTCACTTCAGGACAACTGAAAGAGTTAGAAAGAGCATTCTGTGAGACTCATTATCCAGACATTTATACTCGAGAGGAAATTGCGATGAGAATTGATTTGACTGAGGCAAGAGTTCAAGTATGGTTCCAGAATAGAAGAGCAAAGTATCGAAAACAAGAGAAGATGAGAAGAAGTAAGGATGATGAAGATCCAGGGAAGAAAGAGATTCTCTTGGATGAAATTATTGATCAGATTTGAATCTGTTCTAAAATGATACTCCGCTGATACTCGTATTATTATCTCTTATTTCGAAATTGTCACTTGATTAAATATAAATTATTTTTGCATTGAAAAATGAATATTTGAATCATCTCTTCTATATACAAAGCATATTTCCCTATGTAACTAACCCTTTGTTATTGTACATCTTCTCGTGCTACTAAGGATGTAATAAAAATATTTTGGGATCAATAATTCAAAATGGCACAAATCTCTGAGCAAAACGATAGTTTTGTTTTTCCCAGAGAATGGAGACCACAAAAATCGGGGAGAAGCCCCTTTGCGCGAAAAACTAAGGCGGAAGAATGTTTTACAGTGAGCTATTTTATTATTCGCCTGAATTTTT
>GL380148.1:0-21925 GCA_000143925.2 Caenorhabditis brenneri
TTCAGTACAAAAGGGGCCCAACTTTTAGGGGTTTTTGGGGCTTTGAGCGCTCATAACTCTCTTCAAAATGCTTCTTGAAGTCCGATTCAAACGAATTCATATTTCGCCTCGAATTCTGCGTCGATTCATATAAAAACATGGCCGATTTTTGGAATACTTTACTACCCCTTTAACAACAGAGCATCAATTTCAAATTTTCTGAAGGCTAGTCACAAAAAGTTCCAGATAAGTACAGTAATGACCAAAACAATGCTTGTCTGCTTCTTTTCAGTTTGAATCCTGAAGTTGTTTAAAGTCAGTGACCTCCTTCCAAAAATCTGAAGTTTTAGTGACAGTCAAAGCGTTTGCAGACACGACATCACATCTTACGACAATTTAAATTTTGAGCTAGATGTGTTCAGAACATGCTACAAATTCAGTAAATCTGAGCAAGTTAACAAGGTTTACTGTAATAGAAAATTTTCTGAAGCTCAGCTTGACCATGCTCAATTCAATAAATTCAATTTTTATAAGACAAAAACTTAGATTTTTAATACTTTGAAAATTCTAAAAGAGTATATTGTAAGAAAATGTATTAAAGTAGTGGTCATCGACGCATCCCTCCTCATCTCAATTTCTTATAGATACTGAAATTTGAGAAGCGCGCGAAATTCGAATCTCAAAAAGGGGTGGATGGCCAATCTGTGATGCTTTTGAACTATAGTTACTCATGGCGTGAAAACAGGATCTCAGAATCTGAAAACCAGGGAATTCTGATTTCAAAACTTTGAAAATTCTGAACTTTTAGTCTTAAAAACCGGTTTCCTAAAAAATAACTCAATTTACTCATGGCTTGAAGGTAGGATATGAGTTTTAGGAGTAAAAATATTTCTTCCGGAAACAACTCAGTTTACTAGGAATCCTGATTTCAAAACTTTGAAGAATCTGAACTTTCAATCTTAAAAACCGGTTTGAATTCACTAAAAAAAACCAATGAAAAAGCAATCTGATGAGAGGGGAACGTGTGTATTGTCGGAGACATGGGGTGTTAGTAGTAGTAAATGATATCAGGAACATGAACAAACAGTTGTTTCCGAATGGCAATCAAATATGTCAACAAGAAGAACAAGTGCAATCCCTTTTCTTCCTTTGCTTCCCGAAACATAAAACAGAGACGGGGCACATGGTGGTGGTAAAAATTAAGGGAAGAAGGGGTGGATGGATAAAAGGGTCCAGATGATAACTGAATGACGAAGGAAGAAGGGAAGGGTGGAGTGAGAATAAGAAGAAGAAGAACATGAAGAGGATGAAGGTCATGGAGTAGAAGAGAAGGGAGGAGAGAAGCATCTGCAGTTGCAAGCGTAGATCTCAAATTTCTTTCTTAAAGGAAGAAGAAGATCAAAGGGGATGATGATGATGAAGATGAGCAGAAATAGAATAGAATTGGAGGATATTTTTGGAAAACCAGAATAAATAGTTTTTGCAATTTCCAGGACTAGAGATTTTCGGACCATTTTTGAGAAAAATGAAAATTTTTCAAAGTTAATGAAGCTTACAAACTGTAAGTTCAGAGTTTTTAAGGATTTTTATAGTGATTTTCTTATTCTTTTCAGAAACAAATACAAAGACTCTGAATCCACAGTGTCGATACATTTGATTGACAACTCTTTCAGAATTACTAACGCTTCTCATCAAAGCACGACACTTCGCAACTAGCCGTTCCAAAACTGTTACATTTCGCAACCAATAAAAAGCGTTAAATTGGGTCATAAATACATTTCTAGCTATCCTATACTAGTTGCGAAACGTCTGTTTTCAAAATGTCACAGTTTTGAAACGTCCAGTTGCGAAGTGTCGCGGAGCCAGGGATTCACCATAAGTAAAACTTACAAAGGTCAAGAAATACCCAAAAACTTGCTGGTCAAGGAGCAGAAAAAGAGGAATAAGGAAGAGCTCAAATTGGATCACAGATGTGTCACTACTACGATTTCTTCACCCCGTTTTTCGAAATCGCAGCTAATTTGGAGTTCAATCTTTTTGAGTTCTAGGGGAGATCCGATGAAAATTGTAAGTTCTTTCACCAAAACAGGACTTTCTCAAAAAAAAATGATGAAACCCCGGTGAACATCTCAGGCGGCACCATCAATTCAGGTTACAGAAAAAAAAACACCTAGCCGATTTCATGAGAAACAATTTGTACCCAAACCTCTTTTCTTTTTTCTTATTACTGCAAAGTGTGATAAAGAGATGAGGGAGAACTCATCCCCATCCAGTCAGTCACAAACATTTTCAACAAAGAAAAGAAGGAGGAACAAAATGAGAGGATAAGATGAAAGGGGAGGGTGTGTGTAATCCAATCAAGTTGGAAAACGAAAAGATTTGGGATTTTTGATGTTGTGTCCGACATGAAATGAGGTGCATGTGCAGGTGTTAACACTCATCACAACTGTTTCCTTTCACTCTGTTTTGCTATTCGAATTGATTTATTGGAAGGTTTATGGGCACACTAGATATACTTTCGTTGATCTAGAAAGTGTTTTGTTAACAACTTTTTTCAGTCTGGGAGGTAGTTTTGAGCTAATGAGATTGTTTTGAAAAAAAAAGAATGTAGCCCTAGTGGAATCGAACCCGACCCCTATAAACCAAAAACAAAGCGCTTAGCTACTTCACCACAGGTGCAACAGCCGTGAGGGTACAGAAGGGCAGTAACACTATTGTATACAATGGTCCTTCTTCCTTATGCTAGTGCTAGGAAGCTAGATGAATGAAATGAACGGTAAGCGAACTGTCAAAAGTTTCGAAATTGAAACAGTTTGTTTTAAGGGTGTCACTAATGACTAAACTCCTTTCCCCTATATCCCGATCTCTTGTCCTCCTATCCACTAGTAAAAAACACAAAAAGATCTATCCGAACACTCATAAATTCTCATGAAATCTTTTCGTCATGTGGGAGTGTAGGAGTAGGAGTTATAAACTCAAATTACCTACACTTACACTTTTACTCTTTCCATCTTCTTTCATGCTTTCATCTCTCTTTGAAGAACTCCTCTTCTCCTTAAGTTAGTTTTTTGCGGAGGAAATGACGCAAAACATGTGTGAAACAAGAAGACACAAATAAAAGTGTAGAATGACAGAAATGAGCCAATCACACATGTGGTTTTCAAGAGAGGAGAAGACGTTCAGATAGTAAAAATAAACATAAAAAGGTCTAGGCTTGTAAATTTTCAAGTTTAGGAGAAATATGACTGTGGGGTCCGGTGATTCTAGATTTGTAAGACTGTAGGATTCTAACAAATTTCTAATGTAACATTATTCTTTCCGGAAACAGAATACTATATTTCATCTCGGATTGGAAGATAGTTTCAGAAAATTGATGATGAGACCGGGTGGGACTCTTCATTTTTAGAAGTTCTGGCTCTCAAAGAAAAACCGAAACTCAAAAAAAAAAATTTATTGAAAATTTAGTTGATAGAGACCTTGGGCAGGCTTGAGCCCATCCTCGACTTGGCAGATCACCAGAAGCGCTACCGGCTGCGCTACGCGATCTGAGGGGCTTTCACAGCTAATGGTGATCTGCCAGATCGGACCTGGGTTCAAACCCACCAGAGGTATCTATCATCCTAATGTTTTTCGTCGAAAATTTTTTTCAACCATCCTATAACTAATGGCTCTCCCGAAAATTCTGAACGCTCAAACTACTGTAACGCCCTGAGAAATTTGGTAAATCTTGGGAAGAAACCTCAATTGAACTGGAAAAAAAATCCGGTAAGACCTTATTTCAGTGTTCTGAGCAGAATTTTTGGTGCCTAACATACCTTTCTTATCAAACTTTTTTTTTCGAAAAACTGCTTTTTGATTTTTATCCATCAAAAACTATACCAAATGATCAAATGTGTGGCATGGATGGAAAAAAAACTTGAAAAACTCGAAAACCTGAGCAAAAAGACAAGAATCTGCTATCCACTTTCTATCAAAATCACAATCCCCACAGTTTACCTAACTGTATACCTTCTCGAATATCAAATATTGATAGAGACTGGATCTATCAAAATCGTTTTCTTTTTTACCGAAAGGTTAAAGGGGAGATTGGACATCAAAGAGAAACTGCCGATGAAATGCTAACACAGAGTTTGAAGAAAGATAGAGAGAGAGAGAGCACACGCAACCGACAATTTACAGTAGAAACCACTTAGGAAAGAGATGACTGATTTCGAGAGGATCGACCAAAAAAATGAATGGATAGAGAGAGGGAGGGAGAGAGAAAAGATAAGGGAGAAGCGGAAAAAAGGATTGGATGTGTTTGCGCACTGTATCACGGAAAATCGAGAAAAAAAGGTAGGCGATAGGGAAAGATAAAGAGGGATAAAATATTGGGAATCTCTAATATAAAGGCAGGAGCGTTAGGATTAAATTCTTCTGCAATTTTACGTGACGGTGTCAGTTGTGGTGTTTGCAGACTCGGCGTCATAGCCTACGACATTTTTGTGGAATAGTATGTTTGTCCGGATGTCCCAAGGTGAGTTCCTAGTAGATCGATTTGAATAGGTCCAATTTCTATCGAAATTGGCCAACCTTCAGCTAAGATAGAGCCGGTGACAACCGGACAAACACATCTCACGATTTGTCGTAAAATCTACTGCCGTGTCTGGAAACACCTTATCAAAATTCACAATTTTCTGGAAATCTTATAATCTAGAAAAGTTTATAGAAGTCTAACCGGTTGCAAGGTATAACAAAATTTCTAAAAATGCCTAAAACTCAAGAAGTTTTTGAAAAATCTGCAACTTGACGTGAAGGTGTCAGTCGCGGTGTTTGCAGAATCGGCATCAAACCACACGACAGTTTAGCTCGAAAACCTAATTGTCGTAAGGTATGCAACCGTGTCTGCAAACACCCCAACACCATTGACATTCAAAATTTTTCGAAAAACTATCAAAGCCATATCTAACCGATTGCAATGTATACAGAAGCCAAGGGAAATAAAATTTCCTGGGGGCAAAAAGAAAATAGGTAGAGCGAGGAGAAATAAACATTCAGTTAGAGGGAGTAACAACCAACTGGACACTCCGAAACCATGATTTTATGGCGACGGGAGGAGGAGAGGAAGAAGCTTCTTCTTCTTTTTTTCGGTCTTCTTTTATTCTTACACGAAAAAAAGAAGGAAGGGTTCAGAATAGAAAAGATGAGGACGACAGAATACTATATAATACATTTTGGGTCGAGAATAATGGAGGGACGAAGGAGGAGGGGAGGAAGAAAATGAACACGTCAGAATTTTTTTTTCGAACATGCCATTTCCAGTAGCTGGAAGAAAGAGAGAGAGAGAGAGAAGTGTACAAATAGCTTATTTCTTTTCAATTTTTTCATTGCTGCTGAAAGAGAATTGAATTGAGTTGTAGTTATTTGACAAAATAAGAACCGGAACACACGAAAAGGTGACAACTTTCGATGCATTTTGGAGGTAAAGTTTCGGTAGCAAAAATTTTTGGAAACAAAAGGTAAAACATGGGAAGGAGGAGGTAAAAAAGGAAGAGAGGAGAAGGAGAGATAGAAGAAAAAAGATGAGTAACCGAGCTTTGAATTGTTTTTTCAAGTGATTTTTTGGAGAGATTAGGGAAGAAATAGAAGAGGATCTTGAAAATAGAAAATATAAATAGAAGAACTATCTGATGAATTTGAGACGAAAAAGCATCTAGGATGAACGGGAAGAAGTGTCTGTATAATACCGTGGTGCTGTTGTCAATGGTGTTTGCAGAATCGACATCACAGTTTACGGAAATTCAGGTCGTTAGAAAATTTATCCCGTAATCTGTGCTGATTTGAGAATAAAGGGATAATAATGCTTTTAGCTCAAGGTCCCTCATTTGAAAAGCTAAATTTGGTCTTGACAAAAATGCATTTGAACTTGTAAGAAAACTTTGTTTTGTTCCACTAGTTCTTGCAAAGTTTTGAACTGTATTTCGAAGTTTTAGTCTACAAAAGTTGTATAGCTAAAAAAATTGAATAATTTCGGATTTCATTGATTCCGTTCGGGATCCTTCCTTGAATTTTGGCAAAATCTGATTACGGTAGACTTTCTTCAAAATAATCATTTCCGTGGGCTCGAGAATCAAAATAACAAATCTGCCGTGCAGTTCTTTTACAGGTGTTTTAAACAACTATCTTCTAAACCTATTCCTCCATTTCTACCAAACCAAAATAGCCATTTGACACAAAACAAGAGAAAAGAAAAACACCGCCTTTTTAAAAAGGGCCACAACAAAGGACAAGTAGCAAAGTGAGTCAGAGTGCGGGATGATAGAATAAAATAGTAAGTTTTGCATAATGATAATACTATTCATAATCGGCAAAAGGGACAGTATGTGTCATTGAAAAGGGAAAGGAAGTGAAAATGAGGGTAAGAGTACAAATGGTCAGGATACTTAAGCTTAGTTGTTGGTAGAGCTGTCAAAAAGTTTTCAACTGATAAAATTTTCAAAATGTATGGTGAACACTTGTTTAGTTTGTCACAATTAGATAATTCTAAAGGCAACCGAGTTATGCTGCTCTTTACATACGGTCCGTCTATTATAGGTTTATAGAAAAGGTGCATAACTTCAATGCACTTCAAAAATCCCTCAAAAATCAGAGAGACTTGTTCTTCAAAAAGTGAACACTCACTTCTAGACAATACAAGAAAAAAGTGCAAAAGAGCTCTCTCTTCAGTGAAATGACACCTTTTTTGAAAACTTGTGTGTGCAACAGAGACAGACATCATCCATGCAAACAGTCTCTTGGAAGTGCAAACGCCCCGAGAGCCCATGGGGAGAAAAGTGTGAAAGTGAGAGTCTTGTTTCTTCGTGTTTTCATTGCGCACCGGTGGAGGAGGAAAAGAACGCGCGCATATAAAAAAGACCTACGGAGAAAGGGCGATTTATGTTTTTGTTGTGTTTTGCGACGGGAGCAAGAGAGAAAGAAAGAAAGAAAGAGAGAGAGAGAGAGAGAGAGAGAGAGAGAGAGAGAAAATACCTTGTTTGGTCTTGACCAGTCCTTTCCGACGACGCAACTTTTATGAAACTGTTTCGGAAGAGAAGTTTGCCTCTGGTAGAAGAGCCTCTAATAGAACGGCACTTGGACATGCTCTTCTATTAGAGCCCTTCCTCCCAGAGCTCCCATAAAAACTCAACTAGCAACTGTGTTCTGTAGTAACAATCCGTCTCTTTGTTCCCCTCCAGTCAACATAATAATCAGATTAGTGCTGTTTCGCGCATTTATTAAAAATGAATGGGGAGGAGGGGAGAAGGGACAAGGGACGTGTAACAACAGTGTAACAACACGGAATAAATGAGTGATGATGATGATGTTTTATGAAGGGAAAGGAGCAGACAGGAAGAATAGGTGGAGTAGGAAATGATAGGATATTTTGGGTCCAGAGAGAAAAAAGAAGAGATTTCGACTACAAGATTACAAGCCGAAAATCCAGAAAGAAAAAAAAAACGCTGAAACTGACTGCGAAAATTCCGAAGGAACATCTACCTGTCAATTAGCCTTTTGCAACTGACCCAAACCAGTACATCAGATTTGTACTTCAACCGAAATTCGTGAAAATTTACCGAATGGCGAGTTTCGAAGTGGCACGGAGGCCAAAAAATGCTCAGTTAATTTTTGGACAGAGTGCCTCGCAAAACGGCATTACCTGGCTGTTCAAATCGCATCAAACCGGTTAAGGTTGGATTTCGAAAATTCAAAAACTAGCTAGAAGGTATGAAAGAAGCTATGAACTGCACAAGCTACAAACTACAAGCTTTACCTGTAAATATCTGCAAAACCGGATAAATAGGGGCGATTCAAATCTACTAAAGAAAAACTTCTGGATTTCAATGAACAAATAAATGAATAAAATAAATGAAAAATAAACCAAAAACTACGGAGATCAAATACTACAAACTACAGCAACGCTGAACTGAAAAGTCCGAAATCGAATGAAAGCAGATGTCAAAGCTAGATTTATTTGAAGAGCTATTATTTAGAGCCTGATGTTTTATAGTCTGTTGCGATTACATTTTCTAATTTCGACCATTTCTACAGTTCCCACGAGTAATTGAGAAGAGGTGGAATATGTCGGCGATTCGAAAAGGGAGTAATAAGAAAAAAGGAAAGTGGGTAATTATGAGAACAAGAGAAGAAGAAAAAACATAAAAGTGCTTTAGACTTTGGTGTTTTTGAAGTAAATAGGAATGAGTGGTGGTACCATCATTTTGAAGTAGCTTAGAATGGGAAAGAGCTTGTTCTATTTTTGGAACTTCAGTGCCCTTTTGTTAGAGGTTGCCTAAATTTGATATTTCTCAGGGAGCTGACTTCAACTAGATCTCTCCGAATAGCTTATTATAATTTTGTCGAACCCCTGGCTCACCAAAACTTGACCCCTTCACAGATTTCGTACAGCTGTCCTCCTCCTTCCACTATCAATCGGTTCCAGACAGCCTTAAAAAACTTCCAGCTGGAAACAAGAGGAATAAGAAGAAGTGTGGAGTGGAAATGTCGGAAAAAAAGTGAAGAGTTCACTCAATTCCTTCTTCCTTTTTTGCTTGCTCAGCTGTTATGTGTGCCCCTTTTAGGACGGGAAGAGGTCACAAGGGAGATCTTGAAAATATGAAAATGAGGAAGAAAAAGTATAGAGAAGGGAAGAGGGATGGGGGGATGATCATAGTTTAGAATGGACCACCCAAGTTTAGGAAAGTTTGGAAGGAATAAGGACAAAATTAGGTTTCAGGAGGGGGTGGATACCACGAAAAAAGACTTAAAAACGTCTGTAATCTGACGTGGTGGTGTTGATCGTGGTGTTTGCAGACTTGGCATCAAATCTAACGATAGTTCCAAAGACGGTAGATGAGGTTTTGTCTTCGTGAAACTACAAGCTACAAACTATGAACTACAAGATGAATGAAGCTCGTGTTCAAAATACTAGCTCATTGTGAACAAGGTTCTGAAACTAAAATGGGAACTCCATAAACTACAACTTCAGACAGCAGAGGTTAGAAACTACAAAGACTACAAACTACGAAAAGTGGTTCAGTAGGTAGAGTTGAACTGAATTTTGGGCAGTTTTGAAAATGAAGAAATCGCTTTGTGGATTTGAGCTTCAAATACTATAAACTTTAAATGGCTACAAACTACGAAAGCAACAAGCCTGTGAGCTACAATAACTACAAACTACAACTTTAGAGGCTAGAGGAACACGGCTACAAATTAGGAAAGCTTTCAAACGAAGAAGCAAAAATCGTGATGACAAAAAATTCCCAGATTTGTAACAACGACTTTTTGACGACTAGTTACAAAGAAATCTGAAGTTCTTCTCACTTTTTTCAACTAGGATTGTTATTTAACTCAATAAAAACTGAGAATTACAGAAGACTTCTCATAAGAAAAGAAAGAATTGTTGTTGAATGATCGATGAAATGTCGGATGAGGATATGAAAGAGATGGGGGGATCCATTTCAATTTATAATCGACTTCATCGAAAATGCAACCGAAAAAAAACGCAACACCCCCCTCCGAGACAGACACAGTATATTGGATTGGATAGTTATTATTATAGAACCATCTGCCGCCAACGATTTCATTTCGGAATTCCCGTAATATGCCCTTCACCTGGACGACAGCTTCTTCTTCTTCTTCATTCACTTCTTCCTGTTTTTCTCTCTCTTCCTCTTTCAACCGTCTCACTCTCGGGTACTTTCTTTCTCTTCAATACTTCTTCTATCGGACCGGACAAGGGCAAAAAGAAGAAGAGAGGAAGAGTCTTGAGATGAAGAGAGTACTTGAATTGTGTTGTCCTTCCATGAACTGTGTTGTGTTGTTGTTATGAATTGGGAATAGTTAGGACTAAATAGGTAAGGAAAAGATTGGCGGGAATATGGAGTTTGGAGCTCAAACGAATGTAATGCTGGAAGAAGTTCTCGGCATGGGTCTCGCCACGAAGTAGAGCTTACTGTAGATTTTTATTTTTTTTTTTTGAAACTATACTTTTTCAATCCGAGAAGGATTAGAAGACATTCCCTATTTTCTTTCTCGAACGCTGCCATATTCATTATTTTACCGGAATTTCTTCATTCTGTACATATTCGTCAAAAACTACAGTAGTACTTTCAATCGTGGCGAGACCTCACCTAAAACGTGTGCATCTTTGAAATGAATGAGAAAACCAGGCTAACTGAGCTCATAATTTTTAAAAACTGAAAACACACAAAAAAATCGACTTCTCGAAAACAGAACCCAGTCAAAATTCACAACAAAGTAGTCATACACGAATAAAAGTTTGCAAGGGAGCAGCCGACTTTTCCCTTTTTCTCGATGCAGTCATTCGTGGATGAACACGCAGACACAACACAAATTGAACATTTTTATGAAGAGTCTAAACTTCAATTCGATGAGAATTTTTTATGAAGTTCGAGTTTTCTTTACTGCGATGGGAGAAGAGAAACTTTGCCATTAAAACATAGAAGATGTGGGTTTGAGTTGATTGGGAATTGCAGGTACTGGTATCCTCTTCGTCGACTTGAGTTTATTGGAACTTGCTTTCTTCGAATCTGAAATATTATTAAACTTTGAAACAAATTATGATTTTTGTCTCTTCTATTTTTATCATCTTTTCATTTTATTTCTTTGAGCAACTGGCTTTAAGCAACTGGCTCTCAATTGACATGTTTCAACATATTCTCCTCTTAACTATAAAAAAGAAAGAACTTATCCAGATGACGCTCTCAAAATCACTTTTGACAGTGAAAATTGAACTTATGGTGTTGGAGAGTTTATTGGGGTTACAGTGACACATATAAGAAAGACTGGAGATTCTGTGAGCGTTATATTATTGATTTCAAAAGAAAATATTCCCAGAAACTCAAACATGTGATAACTAACACTATCTCACGTCTGAAAACTTTTCTTCGGAAGTGTAAGACTTGTAGAGTTCAAGATCCAGTGTTTGTGATACTTTCTACGGTAGGACCTGTTTATCATCCATCACCGGATCTCGTCAAGATTAGGTTGAGCACGACTGAAATGCGGCCAAAGATGTTTGTAAGGAAACGTATTCATTTGAAGGTTGAGAGAATGTTTCTGTTATTTAACATCACCACGTGGCAAAATTTTATTTTAAAATCTTCCATGTATAAATAGATACGGCCCAGTACGAAATAAATATTCAGGTTGTGACAAAAAGCTTTTTAGATTTCTGTTCAACTCTAGAATCCATTAGAAGCTTCTGAAGTTTAGATTCCAATCTTTATGGATTGTGGATCCCCAGTTACATTTGGAATTGTGCCAAAAAGCAATCCGAGTGTGAAAACACCAACGCAAAGGGTTATAACGGACGAGAGGTATCAAGCGAAGCTGGATATTACTGATCATACAGACGTATATCCTTCTTTGGGGAAATTGGGAAATTGATAAATGATTTGTGTTTTATTGGATGCTGAGTAACCAAGCGATTTTAACAATGCGTCGCAAAAAACGGACTCTTATCATTAAATTGTAAGTTTTCGAATTGTGGCGATTCTGAAATTGGCAGAATGCTGCACTGCGTGGACGCCTAGTAGTAGCGGCACCGGTGCCGTTTTGCGCTGCATATTGCCAAGTTTGTCGGCACTCTGTATACAAAATTTACGTGAGAAGAGATTTGAGAGTTCTGGCACTTTAGTAAAGAGAAAACCAACCACATTTCATAACAATAAAGCAATGCGATGGGGATGATGGGGTTCATCGGAAACTGAATATTTCAGAGCATTACGAAAAAGTGAGAAACCGTGGAAAAAGTCGTTTGGCAGCTAGTGAAAACTGTTTTTGACTCCGGGAAAGGTCAGCTTTCGATCCACATACCACAGTCGTCTAGTTGGACCGAATACATTCGTATAAATAAAGAGAACACTTCCGATTGTTTTGGAGATGATTTTTTGTTAAGAAAATTTTCACAAAAACTTGTATGGGTTTGAAAAAGTTGAACATTCTCGAAAAAATAAAATTTCTGGAAAAGTAACTTTTCTTCTGCTCTGGAAGGAAGAAAATACATTTCTGAGGTTCAAAAACATCTTTGGCCAAATTTGGGGCCATTTATGGGTTCAAACAAAAAGATAAAAAAAGAAAGAAGTTGAAAGGATTCGAACCCCAAACCTCCCGCACGCCGTCCTGCATCACAACCCCGTAGCCAAGCGTCCTTGCGGCACTGTCGGCGAATGAGGAGAGTATGACAAACAAAGAGTGGCCGCCACGTCGGCATTGAAAATCAGAGGACGGGATCAGATTTTCAGAAAAAGATTTCCAGACTCTCAGGTCCTAATGAGGGCTAAAAACTTCAGAATCCTCACAAACAATTATCTACTTTCAGACCACCAATTTATAGGAAATTCCTAACCATGTGGGGAAAAGCTCGCTTGTAAATTACAGGATTTAGAGTATTTTAATTAAATAATTAATTCTAGACAGATTATCGAATACTTTTTGGCAGAATAAAAGATGATACTTGATTTCCCTCGAAAAAAATCAGCAACCGCGACAATCGGATCCTGGACTGTACCATCCAAAACCAAAAAAACAGTTTGGTTCGTTTATTTAGTCATTTTAATCAGTTTTGAAAGTTTTTTCTCACTTTTTGCTACTCGTGTTTATTCATTTGTATTTTACCGTAGTTTTTCAGGTATGACGATCATCGGTTGTATTCGTGCGGTGCTCACTTCGGTCTTACTAGCCGTTTCGTTGTTGTGTGAACGCTGCTGTTCACTTGAGACCCGTTACAAATGGAAAGACAGTTGAGGAGTTTGTGAAAGAAGTCAATTTTCATTTGAACAATTTTCAGTCGGTCGAGAGATCCGCCGTTTCGTGAAGGAAAAATGGATGCACATTGGGTTCCTCGTATACATGCACTTTTGGGTCGTGGCGCACACCTTCCCACTTTCACAGCCAGATCAATCGTTCATGCAACACTTGAAAAATGCAACGTTTGCACTTGGAACACCGACGATGCTAGGACTTTCGATTGGAGCAGTTCTGGAAGGATGTGCACTACTGGCAGATGTAAGTGAATGGGACGGGAAATAGTAAATAACTAGAATTTTTCTAACTGAATAGAATACCCGGTAAATGAGAACTCAAAAAAAAAGAGTTCTGGACCTTTCTTTACTTTTCACTCCGATGACGGGCCACCGTTACCCACAGTGCAGATGGGTAGGCTCAAAGGCGCAGCGGACACTTCCCGGGTTCCGCGCGTCACTATGTTTTGTGTGCTGTTAAGCTCCGCCCTATTGTTTTCGAATCTGCTTATCTCTACGATTAACAATCACCGCTTTTTGTGAGTCTGAATGCGTGTTTCCGGGTCTTCTACTGAACCAATCTTCATGAAACTTTTACATTTCGAAACAGAATTTTCCCGCGTTTGCGCCCGTCTTTTTCATTACTCATTTGGAGCTCATTTGCGCCTAGATAGGGCTCTGACAAAAGAAAATTGTAAAAAGCGGCAGAGGGGCACGGGCACGCAGAGGAGGCGGAGTCTGCGCCACACAAACCACCGCGGCCGGCGGAACCCGGGAGATGTCCGCTGCGCGTTTGCTTGACCTTAGCGGACGATCCTATAGGGTGATTATGTGAAGGAATAAGAAAAGCTGTCACGTAGAGGGACGATTAAGGGGAAACCGCAGGAGTGGGAATGAGAAAGAAGGCTGGGTACCATTGGCATTTGAATTGTTCTGTGAATTTTTGGGAAGTTCAAGAGTCAGTTCTAGATTTGTTTTTGAAACAGTGACCCAGGGGTGTGTGGAACGGAATTCCGAAAATTCCGACATTTTTCGGAGTGACATTCCGACCGGAATATTCCGAGCGAAACATTTCGGAATGAAATTCCGAGCAAAAAATTTCGAAATGGAACGAGTACTGTAGTTTTGAAGGGACATGGCGCAATAGTTGTCGGCTGTCAAAAGCATCAAAAACAATGGAAAAATGGGATGTATACTTGAAAAAAAACTGGATTTTTTTTAACAGTTTATGATTTCAGAGATTGTTCTATCTGGATCCGACACTGAGGCAGCAAGTGGCAGAAGCTCAAGTCACTCTCACTTTCGCAGCTTTTGTCTACTTTGTTGGAGTCCCCATGCACGTCGTTTCAGTTGCATTCAGAGACTTTTTGTGGATGACGGCTTTGGGAATGGCTCATGGAAAGTTCGCCGCATACACGGTCTCATCATTCCCAAAGAGCTCAATGTTGCTGCAATGCTTCGCATGCTTCATCAACCTCTTCGTGTTCGTTGTTGTGCTCTCGAACATTTTCCCAGAAATCTTGTTCGTCATCTTCCAATGCATCTCACCCATCGTAATCATCATCTCAACGTTCGTTTACGTGGGTTGAATCCGTACCATTTCTTAAAATGCACACAATAATTTACAGGAACACAAAACTCAGAAGTCGACGAGAGATGCCGGCAGGAAACGCGCCGCCGAACAAGTACGGGAGACTGAGAGAATCCGAACTCTTTGGAACCAGTCGTTGGAAAGCGGAGTCCATTACTCAGAAAACGCTCAACGTGTGGACGCTAGCTTTTCGAACCCCACGTTTCTTCTTGAAGACGAGCGTTAGGTTTTACCCCTTAAATTGTTTCATGATTTTTCTTTATCTCCAATTTTCCCCTCACAACCTCATTCCTTTCTTCCTCATGATTTTTAACGTGTGAATGAATGTGCTCTTTTGAAAATCTCTGAAACCATATTTCCGGTATCACACCAAAGGATTGCACGTCAAGGTCAAGTAAACGCGCAGCCGACATCTCCCGGGTTCCGCCGGCCGCCATGGTTTGTGTGGCGCAGACTCCGCCTCCTTTGTCTTGTCTGCGTGTCTGCCTCTCTGCCGCTTTTCAGAGCCATTCCTGGCAAGGGAATAAATAGAATTTCATCTTTACGAATTGCTTACAAATTTGGTCAATATTACTTTCGAGAACCCTGAAAACGAATCTGAAATCGAAATCGGCGCATTAACCACGGTTGGCTCAGAAAGTTTGAATCTTCCAAGTAGAAAAGGCTCTAGTCCTGGAAACACGCATACAGACACACAGAAAACGGTGACTGTTAATATCACTGCGCTATCGTTTCTACCGGGGACTAGGAAAAAAATAGTCGACGCAAACGCAGCGCAAGCAAGGCTACTGTAGTTGTAAAATTTGCATTCTTACTGTATCTATTATTCTTCTCGGCCGATTTCTGCAGCTTGTAACACCCTAATATGTTTCTCAGATCAAAATCCATGAGAAATGAAATGTAGTTATTGTAGTGGCATGTACTAAATCAGAGAGTATCGCGATATGATTATTTCTCTTGGAGTTTTAAAAATGTTTCTTTCAATAACACGCCGCTATAAAGACTCGACCAGTTTCCCATCTCTCACATTGTGGTTTTGGAGCCGATTCGCAAAAGGTATGAGCGACAGATGGCCCAGCAATTAAATGTTGTCCCTCTACATATGTCTCTCTCTCTCCGTCTTGTTTTTCCCTTTCTCTCTTATTCATCTATCATTTTTCTTTATTTCCCATGAGATTTTCTATTTGAACGCATGTTCTTCAGAATAGAATCGAACAATTCTTACGGCTCAATCCAGGCTATTACTTTTTTTAGCTTCTTATTCCCTATATTTGCGGGTGGTCAATTATATGACAATTTGAAAACAAATGACAACTTTATCCTTTGGAAGTCTGTGATTTTTCATTTGGTTCTTGGCATTTTGCTAGTTTTGGTGCAGTTTTATATCAAAAGAAAGTTCTCGAAGCTAGAGTTGAAGCAGCCAGAATCTGACAAACTGTACTTAATTTTTGGATATTCGGGGATCGTATTCCTCACTTTATTCGCTCATTTCTATGCCTGGTGTCTTGATTATAATTCAAAGGTGAAACTATTTTTTGAGGAAATAATGATTTTCAAAAAGTTTTTAGGTCGGATTTACCGTCTTAGCAGTTTACCATGCTCTGATTGCCATTCATGCCCGATTGTTCATAATTGAACGTGCTCGAAAGTACACCTATCATTACAGCAATCGAGAAGAACTTTACCAGTGGACCTCTGTTATTTTCTCATCTCTTCTTATTTTCTTCTTTCTTGGGAATGTAAGTTCCTTCATAGATTTCTTGAAAACTATTTCAAAAAGTTCCAGATTCCGTATTTAGTTCACTGGTGGCTTCACATATTTTTCGCCACACATTTCGTCGAACTGAGGATTGTTTTGAGTTGGAGAGTCTCAATTGAAGAGGTGAAGTACAATGTGCCTGAATACTATCAACGACGTATTGAATACTATCAACGAATTGCAAAGAGTAAAACATTCGAATCAGTTGTTGTTCGTTTGTAACTAGTTTTCTTCCTTTTTGAATAATAAATTCCAAACCCATAAATTCATCTTTGCCACCCTAATTATTCGTTTTCTCTCTTTTCTCTTTTTGGAAGAGTACCCTTCGGCCAGGTGAACGGCAGATGGTCCTGGTCACCTTTAATCGTCCCTAATTCTCTGGGCCTAAAATGATTAGAGCATTTGAGAGGATAATCTGGCAATTTAGAAATAGGAACTTTGATAATACCAGCAGTATATCTCAGTTGTCTTCAGAGCTGTCAATGTGAAGCCTACTGAAGAAATGTCCGAAATGTATTAATAAACATTTTATCAATTGACCACATTTTGATAGCTCTAAGGAAAGCCGAGGTATACAAAACATGAATGCTGTTCTGGCCTCAAAGCATGAGCGCTTTTTTTTACCTAAATGGCGCATGCAACAAGTTTTGGTGAGATATTACCAAAATCGGAATAGTGTTGTTTTGTTATTCTGACAAAATCAATTTTTACAGGTATTACGATGAATCTCAGCATCTGATTTCTCATTTTCCTTCAAAATTTCCGATTCAGGATTACTACTTTTGATAGTTAGTTTTTCTTATACGATTTCAGTTCTCAGCCACACAATTTTCTATTAATTACGCCATCGAGATTACAAGCTAGCAATTCTCAAAATTCTGAAATTCTGAACTGAAATTCATCTCCAAGTAAAAAAATAACAACACGATTATGACACACTTTCTCTGGTTTTTTGACGTCACCTTCAAAATAAAAAACATTTATTTTTCATATTCCAAACTCCCTCCACAAACCCAAATCACTCAACCATTTCTCTCTAATCCCACTCTTTCAGAGATTCTGAATTCTAAATTTGTTCACCTTGGTCTCCCATTTCCAAAAAAACCGATGTTCAGGTCAAGTGGAGGGTGATGGTTTCAAACTCATCTTCTTTTTTATTTTCGCTTTTCAAATAGTTGTATACAAGAAAAAAGAAGAGCAATTATGAACCAAATGGACATGAGAATTGAAAAGGTACAGTAGAATCAAGAGTAAACCGCTTACCCGGAAGGTCTCTCTCTTCTTCTGAAGAAGGAGGGAGTAGCCTTGGAAAAAAGAAGTTCGAGAAGAACATTAAAAAAATAATCCTGGCCAGGAGGACAGTCTTCTTCTGCCACCATCATTCAAACAGAATTCTTGTCGTTGGCGACGTCAACTTTTTTTTGGAAATTTGTTTTTCAAATATTTTTGGACCGGATGTATTATTACATACTCATGACTAATAAAACTTGAAGAAGGAACTGCCATTCTTTTTCATTTTCGTTTTGTTTTCTAGGTTTACAGAGGATAGGTTGGTGCCTTTCAGGAGTTTTATTGATCTAGGTTTTTTTTTCCTTTTTTATTGTTCGAAAGTATGGAGACAGTTGAAACTTCATTTTCGTAGTTGATCACTTTTTTGTGCAACCACTTTCCTGGTAGATATACAGTACCGTGCAAAAGTATACGAACACCCCTGTTTTCAGCTGATTTTAGCTGACTTTGAGCATGCGCCACATGGTCAAAAAATTTTCTACAGCTTTAAAAATTTTTGAGCGTATCGAGCACAGCTAAAGCTTCATTTTCGTGGTTAACGACTTTTTTGTACCATCACTTTCCCGGCAGATAGAGCTCGTTCAATGAAGAATTCCGGAAATCGTCAAATTTTCTAAAGAAAACGGGCTATTTCTGAGGTAGTTGATTTGGACGAGCTGTATCTGTCGGGAAAGTGGCGTTACAAAAAAGTTGTCAACTACAAAAATGAAGTTCGAGCTATGCTAGATACGCCCAAAATTTTTTGAAACCATAGATAGGGACCGCAACATAATTTTCAAAGTAAATATTTCTACAAAATTTTTGCATAAATGCCTTCATGACATTGAAATTAGTGTGTTCCCAAATTTTTACGAAAAAAGATCCGTTACTTCCTGAGTTACAGCTCTTTTTCTGCGAAATTCATTAGTACTGAAGTTGCTGTCGGGCGTCGCCGGCGGCAATGAAAAAGGGGGAGAGGGCGAGTCGCGGGGTTGAACCCCCGCCGGCTGATCGCCGTTGGGATGCGTTACCACTACACCATGACTGCGGAAAACCGGCCGGAAAGAGATGGCCCTTATGAAATAGCGGCGGCCACCTCTGTGAACCACTGCAATTGCAACCGTTTTTTCCTCAATTTTTCGAGCAAAAACGATTATAACTGAAAATGGGGAACTCCTAGAGAAAAAGTGTGAATAGCAAAGTTGTCGGAAATTTCCCGTAGAATCCGAATGTGAAGAGAGAACATGCGTGTTCGACCTACAACAGGTCTAAAAACCCGAAAAACTGCACATCTAAAAAGTGACACCCGTTCTGGCCGGTATGAAATGTGCTCAAAATGATCCGATAAGGCTGAAAATTGATACATAGCATATTCATGGGTTATACTAATAGGAAATGTTATAAAAACTATGGGTCGTAACTGAAAATTGTTCAGAATTTTTCACCCACGGTGGCTGAAAATTCTGAAATTCGGGGAACTCTTGAGCCAATTCTGAAGACAGGTTCCCTTTTTGAATATCCAAAGTGTATAGAATCCATAAAAAAATTATGCGTGTTCGATTTTTTTGGTCACTAAAATCGAAAAAAACACTGAAAATTTTCAATTTCCTAACTTTATCTTGAAAACTAGAAAAGATTGGAGTGAATGGATATCACCATCTTGTTCTACGGCTCAAGTTACATAAAGACAAATCAAATATGCCTTCCCAACTTTGTTCCACTTTTTGGTACAGTCCCTCAAACCCGTCTAGGTACCCCGCCGGCAAGCTTTTCGACGCCCCGCCCCCTTTCATTGCGGTCCCTAACCATAGAAAAAATTTTGACTGTGTGGCGCATGCTCAAAGTCAGGCTAAATAAGCTAAAATCAACTGAAAAACGGAAGTGTGCGCGAAAAAACTGGAAGACCGTCTTTCAATCCCTCTAATTTTGAAAATCACAGTAAAACGGATTATTGTGGTTTCCAAAAAATATAAATTCTGAAAATTTTCCAAGGTGCTGTTTTAACAGCATTCGATCATTAGAGATACCCATTCTTGATAATCTAGTTGTTCAGGATGTCTGAAATTTCAATCAGTAATCAATTCTGAAAAAGATTCAAAATTTCTCCATTTCCATTCCTCCAATAATTAGAGACTGTCGGCAACTTGAAAAGCAACTGTTTATTGGTTTTCAAACGATCCACTGTCACGCTTACTGCTAATTACCCTTTCTCGAACGACTCATGTCGCATCACTTTTTTTTTGAATTTTCAAACCCCCTTTTTCTTTTATCATTCAATTCCAGAACAGTCAATGCAAAGCTCCCATCTCCTATTCATCTCCCTCCTCTCCTTGTCCCCCATCCATATCCTCAGCCAAAATGGAATTGAAGATGAAGTCGTGGAATTCAATGGTGCTGAATCCGAAACAACTACAATAAAACCACCTCCAGATCCATTCGGAGACCTGGTAAATGAGCAGAGTTTGGATGAGAAATTGGATGAGTTGGATGCAGAGTCCCAAGAGATTGTGATCGATTATGTGAGGAATGGAAGGAAATTCTATGGAGATGTAAGTCTCTAATATAATGGCATGTACGGGAAGGTGAGATAGGAGAGTTGCTCTGATTTTTTTGAAGGCTTAGTTTGGAGTCTCCCAAATTCACTGCTCCAAATCCTTCCAAATTTTTCCACCGTACCCATAACTCAAAATTCAAAAAATTCCCAAAACCAGTTTTTCAATTTCAAAACCCTTCCCTAAATCCTATTATTCTCCACAATTCAGCTACGCCGCCGTCTAATCCTCTACGTAATGAAGTTCTCTCCGGTTCAAACGGCAGTCGAAGTGTCAGGAAATGAGTCGCAAATTCAAAAGGTATACAAGGGAATAGATAAGAATCTCCGACATGGGAGAGAAGGATAGATAAATGTTTTTTGTCGGCATAAAAGAGATGTTGTTTCTTTTTGTTTTTACAGATCGAGAAAATCAAATATCGTTTTCGAACTGGGCTCAAGATCAAGTATTCGTCGTTGAAATCGGTAAGGAGGAGGGGATCTGAAATGAGGGAGCACGAGGGAATGGGGACAGGGTTTCGTTAGGAATGTTGCTCCCGTGGCGTTTCGCAACCAGACGTTTTGCAACTGTTTTCATTTGTTACGAAACTTCTGGTTTCAAATGGTCGCAGAGAGCATTTTTCCGTAACTGGCGCGTAACATCCAAAGGAACCGTTTTGAAGAAAAAGGTCAACTACGAATTTGTTTCTCATGAAAGTTGCAGTGACTTTCTAATTGGTCACTTTCCCAAGTATGATTAATTTTTGAGATTTGACTAACAGAAGATCGGTTTTAATAAAATATTCCTTTACGGCACTTTTGGCACTTTTGCTGGTCCGACAGGCCGGTCTAAGGTTCATATTTCAGAGAATTTTTTTTCACCTGATAACTACCCCAATCATCTTTTCTTCCAGCGAATCGACCGTCTCGTCGCCCACCTCCTCGCCCCCATCTTCGCCCCCTTCATGCTTCTCCAACCTGAAGAAATCCGTCCCCTATTCGCTGCTCAACAACCAATCCAAAAGGAGCCCGTAACAGTCCCTCCACAAGAAATGACTCAACAACAGAGTAGTTTCACAGCACTGGAAATCTTCCCGTCATCTCTTCCACAGGATAAATGGGCTCAGTTCGATCAGAGATGGATGAATCCTCAACCGACTCAATTCTCAGTTCCATCATTCACTCCCTTCTATCAACCATTCCAATATTATCGTTCTTATTAGTGGTTATTCAAATAATAAATTTGAATATGTTGTGTTATTGAAAGGGGGAGAAGGGGATAAGCTGAAAATTAGCGGGGTTGTCGGGGGCGGCGGGAAATCAAGAGAATCGAGTAAGCGGAAAATGCTTTGATCTAGCCGAATGTAGAACGGGAGAGAGGGAGAGAGATAACGAAAACATTTTTTGAATTTGAATATATTGCGTTCTACTTTTGCATGGGAAGGTCACTTACAATGGAAAAAAGGAGTTTGATGGCGCTAGTTCTTATTCTAGGTTTGAGCGTGTTTTGTTTTTTTGCTGATGTTTCGATCTGCCTATTTTGTTAAGTTTTCTAGTACAAAGGCTGCAGCTTTATTAGAGGTTTTTTGGTGTTTGGCATTACAGAAGCTTGTGATCAAGTACAAGTTCATATCTAACAGGTGACACCTCTATTAGAACGGCATGTATTTCCACGGTTCAGTATTTCTACTTGCTAGCAATTTAGTCAAAAACTCAGTATTTTTGAAGCTAAGGTTCTATTACGGATGCAGTTTTATAAGAGGTCTTAGGTTTTTTTTTCATTTGTCTTTTCAAATTACCTATCGTCTGAAGTTCCTTAGATATCGAGATTTTGACTTTCTGAAAAGCGGCCTAAAAGGGGGCGTGGCTAGACCTTATTGGGGCAGGGCTTACAAAAAAACTGCGGTAACATATTTGATCGATGCCCTTACTTCTCATAATTTAGCAAGTATATTGTACCAGCTCAATGCAAAAATTACCAATTTCATGAAGTCGATAAAGCAAGGGCCTCACGA
>GL380148.1:29363-54051 GCA_000143925.2 Caenorhabditis brenneri
GAGCTTTCAATTATTCATCAACTGGCGATCATTCTATTTTGAAATAAGTTATTCAAATATGGATCATTACTAGAAAACTTCTTTATAAAATTCTAACAATCCAGACTGTTCTAACTAGACCGATCTCGTTCCCATAAAACCCAGAGCCTCATTACTCTAGTTCAACCCATTTGCTCATTTTTCCTCCTAACTCAACCCCTCATTCATAAACTCTCTACCAAATTTGTCCCCTCTTACTCTCCATTTCCCATTCTCGAATCAACCACCCCCCAAAATGATTAATTTTTTTCTGCTTCTTCCTCTCTATTTCACATAAAACTCCCTCTTCTCCTCGAATCTTCTGTGGTTTTGCTCTAGTTTTCTAAAGAATTCTCTACCCATTAATTCTCAAAACTGCTCTTCTTTCCTCTTCCCCTTCCCTTCGAATTTATTGCTCCTCGTCTTTCACAGATTTCCTCTCGTTTTCCCCTCCGTTCAAAACGCCCTCCTTTCCAAAATTTATTATTCTTTTTCTACACTTTTTTATCTATGTATTCGATTGATAACCTATGTAGATAGAGAACGGAAACGCTTATATTAGATGGTCAAAAAAAGCGGATTAGATGAAGATTAGGACAATGATTTTTAGTGAGAGAGGGGGCATGAAGGAATGTGATAAGATAGAAAAGGAGAAGAAGAAGATGTTTGTTGAAATGATTTAGGACCGTACCACTCTAGGGGATTACATGTGTGTATTTGAATGGTTCCGTATGAATGGAGGAATGTGATAAATACTAGTAACACCTATCGAAAAAATTTTTGTGTGTAGGGACAGAGTTTTAGGCCTGGTTTCCCTTTTTTAGGTTTTCAATCAAACCTTTCGGTCAAGTTTTTGGGTTTTTTTTTGTGATTCTAACTAATTTTCAATTTGAAAAAAAAATTAATAGCTCGATTTTCTCAAAGACATTATTGTTCCAAAAATATACAAACACTAGTTCATTTTAGCCGTTTTCAGTGGCTGCCACACAGGTAAAATGTTCCGAGGGCTCTAAATGTTTTTTGAGGCTATCAAACTTCAATTTTTGTACTTGATGTTTTTTGTCTGAACACAAATTCGGTTCTTATAAAATATGGTTCTACGAATGTCTTCCGATGACTGACTCACTTCGCTTCGCACCATGAATCTGAGTGAGGTGATTTTGAGAAACCATAACTCTGTAATCGGGAGAGTTACAAAAAAGTTGTCAACTAGTAAAAGTTGCCAAAGTTAATTCGCTAAATTTCACTAGTTGACTAAATTTTGATATCTCAACAGGCACAAGAGTTATGCGTCGTGACGTAAAGCGGCTTGAGTTTTGTGCCTACTTGTGCTAGGAGTGATTGTATTTCGAGAAGTATTGAAGATTGTAAAAAGTTATCAACTAAAAACTTATTCAGCACACAATTTTCTATAACTTTTTAGTTGAAACCTTGTTTCTAGCTCTGATGCTGTCTGAGATATGACGGATCAAAGTTGCAACTAAAATCTGCAATACAATATGATGGTGTCAACTGGGGGTGGTTGCAGATTCGGCAACATATCTGACGACATTTCAGTTTTTGAGATGTCTAAGGCTAGAAGAATTCTACTAAAAACCAAAAACCTTTCGCATCCAAAAAAGTTCCCTCTTTCCCAAACTCTCTTTCCAAAAGTACTTATAATTTTAACACCTGTTCCTTGATCCATCCCGCAGTGTGCCACCTCCTCCTCCTCTTTTATCGGTTCGGTGTCACAAAGTAAATCTTGTACTTTTCTTATTTGTCACAAAGATTTTCGCACGCGATCCTCCCCTTGTCTTCTTCTATTTTCGGCTCATTTGATCTCGACAAATACCCCCTTCTTCCCCTCCTGTAGACCGTTCCTTCTTCTTCTTCTTCCACTAAGTAGGTATCAATAGCCGCCCCCTTCCATACCTTTCTCTCTCTCTTTTTCCCTTCAACCTAATTAGAGTGCGGGGCGGCATTTACTCTTTTGAAGTTTTTCTTTTTCGCTTTTTTCGTGCGGTGGGGAAAAAGGAAAAGAGACTGTGTGTGTCATTTGAAAAGGCAATGAATTGGGGTCTATCGGGATGGGAATAGCCGATTTTCGAATCTTTTTTTGAATTTTCTGATAGAGAACCCCCTCTAATAAGAGAGCATGTTTTTGGAATTGCATGTGTTTTTGGTCTCGTCCAGAAGGGAATATCTTCCATTTCTTTTGTTCCCTGTGTGAGTCTTATCTTAACCTATCATCTGAAGAGGCTCTTTGTCCATCTTTTCACCACTAAATTACAGTATCTCTGGGACAGTTGACAGGTGTGATTATCCCTTCCCAGGAGGAAAAAAATAAACGTGGGGTGGAGTAGTAATGATGGAGATTAAGATAAAGGGGTGAGGACATATGACGACTCATTTGGAGCGGGTCAATTTGTTCTGTTCATTCTGTTTAGTTTAGTTTTGAGTCCTTGTTTTGTGGTCCAAAGTGGTCCAAAGTACATGCTCCTGGGGCTTTTCTAGCCTAATCTAGAGCCTGGAAACCTTCATCTGAAATCGTCAAAATTCACTAGTAGTCAGAGATATGGGGCTGATTTCAATTTGAAAATTTCCGGGCCCCACTTACAGAAGCCTCAACTTTTGGACCCCCAATTTGTAGAAAATCCGGTTTCGGGTTAAAAATTCGACATACCAGTTGAAAACTAGTCAAAAATTCATCCAATCAAGGCCAATTTGTTACATGTTGACCTTGATCAATTGGATATACCTTTAATAGAATGGCACTTGATGTCTTATTTCCCAAAATGGTATATTTTTCAATCTCCAGCTGAACCTGACATAGTGAATGCTGTTTTATTGAAGGTTTCATCCTCAGTTAATTTCCTTGTCCCACATCTCAAAAGTGGGCGGAGCTAGAAAAAAGTTGTCAACTGAAAACTTTTTCAAAATTGAATTTGGAGCAACTTTGCAGTTCACAACTTTTTTCTAGCTCTGCCCACTTTCGAGATATGGACAGTTCTGACCATTTGTTTTTTCCTTTTCTCATAATGCTGTGAAAACTCATGTCACTTCCTTATTAGACCCAAACACTCCCTCAATTTATACCCAAGTACTCAAGTACATCTTGTTCACAGTTTCTTCTCATTCTTCGAGTGGGTCATCATCATCCATTCCAACTCCAACCACCACCACCACAACAAACAACTTGTTCCCCCTGCCCTCAGAGGCTGCACCCACCACCCCATGAGCATACCCTCTTTCTCTCTCCTATTGTTACCTCTCTTCTATTCTTTGTTATTAGTATTCGTACACTTACATTACACTTTATTCACCTCTTTCTCTCTGCGGTTGGTTACTAAGAAAAGAGAGCAACAACAACTGTTTTAATTTTTCGCTATTTATTGCAGCTAGTCTGGGAGTCTACTAGCTAGGAGACCGAATGGCGAACCTCTTCAGAAACTTGTTTGGACACAAAAAGAGTCATAGTAAGGGAGAGGATCACGAGAATGGAAATGAGCAGCAGCAGCATGTTGTCATGGTGAGTCTTTTTTTTTTGGGATTTTGAGAAAAATCTAAATCTCAAATGGCCGTGGGGCTGGGTGCATTTTTTGCTGATTTTGTTGGACAGCAATTGAGTTCCAAAATGAGCCTATCAATGTAAAAACAGCCAGAATTATTAACGGAAACATACTCAAGGCCATCTTCGGATAGCTGACCTAAGCCTTAAATTTGACAGCATTGGTCAAAACTGAAAATGGAAAATTCACGAAATTCTGAAAATTTCAGAAAATTATCTATCTGAAATTTGTCTGAACGCAGATGATAGATAATTCTGATGGGGTAAAAAACGCCTCTGATGAGTTCCAACCTAGGACCGGCTTGACCGATTGCCAGTAGCGCTACCGGCTGCTTCCCGGTACTCTTCAAGTGCGCCATCCGAGGTTTTCAGCCCTAATTCCGAAAAACTACCGTATTCGCATATCTTGGCTTTTCAACCATACTCAAATGGTACATTTTGATACAGGAAATCATAAAAGCTGGAATTAAACGGCATGACTTCCTTCTGAAATTTTTGGTATTGCTCTACATTTCCGGAAGGTCGTTCTAGTGTCATCTTGTCTGTCCTGATGAAAAGAGTTCCAAAAATTTTATAGTTTTGAAACAGGATTCAAAAAACCAGCCTAGTTTTTCAGCCGATGGCGCTTCTGCCAGTCAAACCCTGGGTTCTAACCCACCAGAATCGAATTTCCAGCAAAATGACTTTTCCAAGTATCCCGATTTCTAATCATCTCCATTTTCAGGACCGTGACTCATCCCGTCGATCCGTCCGCCCTTCCTCCTCCTCCACAGCCACCGCATCCCGTTCGGCTCTCCGTGGAGCCCGCTTCCAAGACGACAGTATGCTTCCTCCGACAGCAGCCTATCACACTCAGAATCAGACGACAAGAGCGAGAAGAGGACCGAAGAGTTGTCCGCCAGAGTGAGTCTAATTATTCTGTGATGAGAAACACATGTGGGGAAGAGAAGGGGAGGTCAATAAACTTGAATTTATTACGTTTTGATGGGTGATGGAGAGGAAGAAGATTTATTGGAAAAAACCATCAGAAACGTTTTTCCAGATACGTGGATGAAGAGCCAGAGACCAGTCGCTCCTACAACGTGGATTCCTTTCGCCGGGAGACTCGGGATCAACGTCGTCAGAGATCCCAAATGGTGCCATCCTCCTCCATGACGACCACTTCCTCATCATCTCATCGGAACCCTTCTTATCAACAGAGATGGGAGACTTCAGAATATGGAAGTGAGAATACTTCCCCAATTGGATATCATCGTCATCAACAACAACATCATCATAGAAGGCATCAGGAAGAGGAAGATGAGGAGGAAGACGATGAAACTGAAGAGGAGACCTATAAAAAGAATAGGTATCAGGAGATGAAACGGAAAATAAGAGCCCATTACGAAGAGAGACTGTTCAATTATGAGAGAACACAGAGAAATGATAATCGACAGATCAAAGAATTAGAGAAGGAGAAGGATGATTTGGTGAAAATGCTCCTACAATCAAATGCAAAATTGGAGAAAGAAAAGAAGAAAACTGAGTATTTCAAGAGGAAATGGCAAGAGGCAGAACAACAAATCAAAGTTCCCCAACAACCATCATTCGGACAATTCGGTTTCCAGCCCCCGTTCCCTCAGATGTATCAGTTTGGTCAGGGACATGGTGGAGGGCAGAGGTACTCATTCATGGGCGCTCCAATGCATCCAATCTCTTCGTCGAATACTCCAACAACTTCTGCAATGGATACGACGACTGGAGGAGCTGGTGAGCGTTTTTGTTTTAAAGGTTTGTAGATTAGTCCTTCGGAGCTACCGTATAGCCTATAGGGGTACTGTATGTTCAGATTAGCATATCTCTGTTATCTTTAGAGTTACAAAAATGTGGTCAACTAAAGAAATGTTTATTAATACATTTTGAACATTTTCTTAGTTGAACACTTTTTTATAACTCTAAAGACAACCGAGATATGTTGCTCTAAACACACAGTACTTTGTGTGGCAATCATTGAGGTCTACTCATGTTTACTGCAAAATATCTCGATTGTCTTTCAAAATTTCACAGAATGGTTTATTAGAGAAATGTTTATTGATAAATTTTGAACATTTTGTTAGTTAAAAACATTTCGATAACTCTAACCGCAACCGAAATATGCGGCTCTGAACATGCAACGCCGCTATCACAGGTAATACGGTAGCCCTAAAACTCAAGAAACTTTATTTTTTCAAATTGAATTTTTTTTCTACCGATTAATTTGGAAAATTACGAGTAAAAAATCTTAATCGTATTTTAAAAAACTGCATGAAATATATTACTCCAATCAACGTTTTTCTCAAAACTCGAAAAAAACCGGCACTGATTCATTTTTTTTTCGAATTTATCCATTTCAAAACTAGAAAACTCCCTTAATATTACCCTAGAACTCCCGAATTGTTCCAGGCGAATCCCTTGTCCCAGCTTCTGATGTCAGCTTCATGGCTCCACTGACTACTGTAGCCTCTGCTCTTCCACCACTGGACATCTCCAACACTTCAGGTCCAAGTACCTCAAATGCTGGAATAGCCCCACCAGCCTCCTCAAATTTCTTCCCAGATGATGATGATGAGGATCAGGATGAGATTAAAAACTTCCGTGATGAGGATATTGAAGTGCCACGTGGATCCACAAACACTTTGAAAAATGAAGATTTAATTGAGACTTCAGAATTTATGAATGGCTCTTTTTTGCTTCCACTTCAAGAGGTTCGTTCTTTTTTTTAATAAAAATCGATAATTTTCATTTTCCAGGGAAAAGATTCCGGCTTCAGCACGACTCCAGATGACGATAATAAAGCTGAGAAAGCGACGACTCCTGTTCATTAATAATTTCTTCAAATTCCCCCAAAAGTCTAGTTTCTTCCCGATTATTTCTACTTTTTCTTCCGTTTCTTTTTTCTCTAATTTATTCTATTTATTGCTTTTTTGTTTCCTCTAAATCTACCTGAACTTACGAGTACTTTCTTCTGTTTTCCTTTCTTTCAAAACTTATAAAATTGCATCAGTTTTTGCGCAACATCTCCTAAAATGCCGACAAAAAGATCTTACGTAATAATTAGTGTTACATTTATCTCGCAATATGGAGAAAGTTTTCGAAAAGCAAAAAGAACTAGTAAACGACAATGCAAAAACAGGGATCAATCGACAAAAAACATGATATGTACAGATTTAAAAAGAATGAGGTTAGAACATGAAACAAGTTACAAGTTGATTATAAAACAAACATATAGGTCATGTAAAGAAAAGAAATATGCAACATTATGGCTGAAGAGCGAGCAAAGTGTTATGTGGATCGTCGATTTCGGCTCGGCGGGTCTCGAAGTTTTGTCGGCGGATGCATTTCGGGCACTCACCGGCCGTTCGCCAGCATTCGATGTGGAAGACGGTGAAGCAGACGTTGCACTGAAATATATTGAGATGAATAAGAAGAATGGAGGGTAACAAATTATAGAATTTGATGAAAAAATGTTGTTGAAAACCGAAATGAATTCAAGCTGCCGCTTCTAGTTCAGTTGCTAAACATTGTGACACTATGGAAGTTCGGAGCGTCGTTGGTAAGTTTATTATTCCTGAATTTGCGTTATTCAGAGTGAAAGCGCTTCTGAACGAATGAAATCACATTCTAAAGATAAAAAGTTCAAAAAAAAATTTTACTAACCCGATGTGTCGTCTCCGTATTGAACGGATAGATGACCTCATTCACGGAGCACAATTCACAACAGAATCCCTTCTGTTTGCACAATGTGCATGACATGACATGACTGATAGAATGCCTCAAAATATGGCCAAGTCTCCTTTGAAGAGCTCCACTTTTTACATCCACCAAATCACTGAATGAATAGAGATCCAGATCCGATCGAAGGTATTCTTTTGGCCACAGCCTCCTTCGGAAGTCTTCTGCAACTGACTCGCGACACGTGAATAGGTACATCGACACTAGATGAAGCTTCTCGCGGATTTTCTTGGTCTCAGTTAGCGCCGGTACATGAGTATAGAGTCTTGGATTCGTAGTCCTCAAATTGATAAGAGCCTTCTCTTGATTGGCTTCAAACCAGGCACGTCCTCTGTCAGACACTGTTCGTTCCCTCCAATCCCAATCCATGACGACTCGAGCTGGTATCGAGAGCTTTCCGCCGCCTTTCATGCATTCAGTACAGTAGTATTTACTGTCCATTGCGCAAGTTCTGGAAATAGAATAATATGTTTTGGGAATTAAGTTTCAATAAACTCACTCAAACTTCGAAAACGTGGATCCTCCAATCGTCTTTCTACACATTGCACATCGGAAATCTTGCTTATCAAGCCCTTGTTCTCTGGCTATCCGACACAATTTATCAGCGAGATCTGCGGAAATCGATGATTTTCTGGATTCACTGGATTCTGGATCTTCGACAACTTCATCAGCGAGATCTTGACTAGAAGTTCCTAGAGATTCTGGATTCGTATTATTCTCATTCCGATTCTCCATGGCTGATCTCAACGCTTGTCCAAAGCTCACAACAGGTCCATCAGAATCAGAAGACGACGAGAGATGATCAGATCTGGATTCCCACATCTGATGACGTGCTCCAATTGCAGCCAAGGAGTTTCCCATCAGTCCGGGACTTTGTACATAAATTGGAACTCCATTTTCAAAGGTGTCATCTGAAGCGGGCAGTGCATCCATGAGCTCATCGCGGAGGGAGGTTCCAAGGATTGAGTCGGTCTGGAAATGATGAATTATTGTTGATTGTTCTATGGAAATTCTATGAAAAATGAAATTCGTTTCTAGAAAACACTCACCGGGAATGGAATTAGACACGCTACGCACTGCATGTTTTCGATCAAACTAGGTAGCGGAGTTAGCGAAAAAGCGTATTCGACTAGTGTGCGCATAGATGGTTTTATCAATAACAGAGAGAGGAAGAGAGTGAGAGAGAAGATGAGCAGAGAGACGACAGCTGGACCGATTGACCTCCAAGAGGAAAATGACCACACAGAGGGGGTCATCAAATCTGACGTAATATGGTGTGACAGAATAGAAGGGGAAGACGACTGAATAGGTGAAAACAGATTTGAGATATCTCTTAATCTTCTTGGTTGATGAGGAGAAAGTGTGAATCAGAAGAGATTGCGAACGGGTGGAATAATTTGAACTAAGAGGAAGAATCGTTCAGAATTTTGTCAAGAGGGGCCCAAATTGAAGGCAAAAATATTGAAACAATACTGTGGAAACCATCTGAAACAGACTGAAATCAGCTGCTGAAACTGATAAAAACAAATAGACGAACTCGCGGACGCAACTAGGATTTGGAAAGCAGACTCAAACTCCCTCTTGCTCAAAAACCGAATTTTTGTAGAATATGATGCTAAGCCATCACATAAGATTTTAAATTTTTTAGAAAACCCACCACATCGTAAAACAATTCCTTAACACTTCGCTTCTCCTCCTTCCTCATCGTCGCCACCAAACTGAGCGTCGAGTTGACAAACTTTCGGAAGAACGAGTCTTTCACCATGGCTACTTCACAAACCACATCCGCAAGACTACTCCTCCGGCTACCACTACTCCCGATTGAAGAGGAGAATCGCTTTGAAAGAGATCGGAGACGTTGAAAAGCTTCTTCCTCCTCTTCCGGTGTCATTGTGTCGAAGACGCTTGTGGTGGCGACAACGACGTTCATATTCGAATCAAAATGTTCCGAATTCAATGGAGATGTTGTTCGAATCCGCATATCTTCATAAAGATCCAGGAAATAAGACGAAATGTGCGGTAGAAGGAAGAACTATTATAGTACTATGCCATTACTCCAGGGCCTTATCATGCCATTGCACCACTTTCTCTTATCGAACACCGCCTTTTCGGGGTTTCAAGTGTCATGTGAATGAGTCTGATGAAAAATGAGTGAGTTCAAAAGTGTGATTTTTGTGTTGTCTGATTTTGGAAGAGTTGTGTCGTTCCGTAGTTCAGTTTGGAGGAGCAAACAAGGAAGTTTGAAGGAAATATACTATTAATCCGAAGTCAGAAAGATCTTTGTCGTCAGAGGAATTTCACGTGAAAACAGCGAGACCGGTACACAAATAAAGGTCTTGTGACTTCTTTCGCTAGGAATAAAAAGAGTCTTTGGAGCATTTTTAGGGCTAAAATGTAGAATCGTGGTTTTAGATATACATAAGAATACACTAAACTATCTGAATAACCGAGTTTTCGTAGAATCAGGCGCCTTGTCTGCAAGCACTTCATTCAACAATTTCACGTTAAGGATTCCCGTATCCTATGACCAACTTTGCTTTTTGCTCACTTATATTTCTTTTCAGCCGTCCATTGTCATTCTTATCACTTATCTATCAATTATATTCCTGGAGAAGGTCACACGACCCGAGAGTCTAGAATGCTTCCTGATAACACAAATGCTCTATGACGGAAGGAGCAAAATATAGAATCCGCGAAATTGATGTGACAAGAAATACAGAAGAGTTATTACCTTTCGTTGTGTCCTTTGTATATATTGTCGACGACTTGCACCGCCTATTGTGACTGGTTGACTTCGAGTCACTACTGGAGGGACAGCTGCAGGAGCATTTGTAACAGATGTGCCTTCTTCTGGATCCATGGAGACGTCAAACACTTCTCGATCATCCTCAATATCGGTGTTTCCTGCCGAATCCGACTTCTCTTTTTCCAAACAATCATCTGTCAATGATAAACTTCTTGGAGCCGGAACCTCTTCCTCCACAGCCGACGACAATTCGTGAAGTGCTTCTAAGAAAGAAACGGATCGTTGTTCCAATCCAGTCTCCTCTGGAATATCATCTGGCTCCACTTCTGATGCTGTTCGTGTAGCTGATGAGGAAGCCATCTCAGCGATTCCACTGTCGATAGTTGTCGATATCGGTTTAGACTGGATCTCAGCATCCGGTGAAAATGCAACATCATTTGGTACTGTTCCAAAGATTGTCGATGGCAAATCACTATTCGCTCTGGAGTCTCTATTCTGAATCGCCGCATTCCTTCGTTTACTATCCAATGAAGCGGATTCACTAGAATCTCTAGAATTCGTCTTATTTTTCGATGGCCTTCGTATCCTTCTAGAAATGATGATTGGCTCGTAACCGGGAGGTGCATCCGGTACGTCGGACACAATTTGCACAAAATCAGATGATCGTTTGCTGACTTTAACCTGGTCTAGAATCGTGGTATCGACTGGAGTTGAGGAGAAGAGAGGGGATTGAGGGAGGCGGTTATTAGAGGTGACTCGTTTCATATTTCCAGATGATGCAGGATTTCGTTTGAGGTTCCCTAGAACTGCGTGTTGATAGGTCATCTCTCCAGAATCGAGCATGGAGGGGTGGGAGTAAACAGAAGAGCATTCCGAGTGATTGTCGTTTTCGGATCCTGAAAGTAATTCTTCATTTATGGGAGTCTGATTTTTAAGGATAAAATAATTAATACTACAGAATAAAAACACCTCAATCATCTACTTTTTTTGCAAAATTTTCTATCGTTTTTTAGTACGTGACTCACTTCGAATAGGCCTTGCCATCGCTCTTTGTCTCTTCCTTTCCTGATACTTCGGTGATCCAATATCATGATCTTCTTCTGGAACTAGCGCCTCGATAGCCGGAATTGCAATTTCCTCCGTAAAATACTCCGGTTTCGGATTCGGCCGAGCTTTCAACACGCCCACTTTCAGTGGTTCTCCAGCCATCAACCCAGCTAAAATTAGAGGAGTAGGCGTCCAGGTATTCAGGAAAGATGAATTAGTAGCAGCTGATATTGGAAGAGATGTTAATGGTTTTAATAATCCACGTATCCTTTCAGAATGATCTGGTTCGGAGAGAAGTCGAAGGAACGCGTCTTCCGAGTAGAATTGTTGAATGGCAGTTGACTCGGCGGCCAGCAAATCTAGGTATTGGCTCAGAGCATTTTCATTCAAAACAATTCGAATCCAGGCTCGGCTTTTCCCAATTTCACTTCGAACTTGTCCGAGACACGAGATTTGAGTAGTGATGGATAGATGGGAGAATTTCGAGACAAACGGCCAGAAATTCTGAAAAAGAAATTTTTTTATAAAAGCAACATTTCTAAAAAAAATTTTGAAACTCACTGGCTCTGGATATTTTGCATAACGGGTTCCTTTTAAAAAGAACGGATCGCGTAGCCCATGAATAAACATTGCTTCAATTGAGTTGCACAAGTTTTGGGTGATTTCACTGAAATTTTAAAATTTTTGATTTTAAAAAATAGAAAAAAAATTCGAAAATGAACTCACCTTGACACATTTTCTCTTCTGGAGTGTGGTGAAGCGATTGCAGCTTTGACAACATTATCGAGCTCTTTTTGTAACGCAGCTCTAACTTTTTCTTGCTTCTGCTTCTGAGCGGGATCAGGCACAGGAGCCGTCATAGACGTCGGCTTCTTCTGGAATAGCCGGTACATGTTTAGGAAGTTGAAATGAAGAATAAAGAATCAGTGTTGAAAACAAAATGACCTAATCTTCGAAACTTTCAGCTATCAAATGATTTTTGGCGTTTAGAATCGTCTTGAACACTTCTCTTCCAGGAAAACAAACTGTTCGGTTCAATGACAAACAAAAGTGAGAAATTCTCGAAAAAAGAAAAACTTTTTCCGAAGAACAAGAGCAGTTTGCAGACAAGCATTTTTCGGTGAAATTATTAACACTCTTGCAAAAATAGGGAGAACCGAGAACAAAGAAGAATGCCCAATCAACACAAACGGTTATCAGCTCTTCTCCGCCTTCACACCGGTTCATTGATAATTTTACACACACTGTACTTTCGATTTTCTCAGGTGACACCACACAAAAACTTACATTCAACCGTTTGAACATGATCGTAGTAGTTGTCTGAATAAGTCAAAAGGAAATGGAAGCGTGGTCGCATTCACACAGAAAGATGTGATGAAATTGTGTATGTCTGCAACAAAACTTTGTTTATAATGGGGAGGTGAGAGAGAGAATTGCGTCGTACGTAAAGAATTTTTCGAGATGAGTCATTGAGATCAATCGTTCATAACTCGCTAATGAAAAAAGTTGAGAAATATTAATAAGAACAGTAAAATTTGAACCCAAAACTTCCAATTATACGGAACATGATAAACATTTCATTGAAGCGTTAGCGGAGGCAGTCACAAGACAAGACCGGTTCACGTGATAGGTGTGTTGTTTTCATTGTTTACAGACACCTTTCAGAACTGAGTGCATATCGATGGAATGCAATTGTGAAAGAGCACAGCAACTGGGGGATCAAAACCATAGCTTTGTTAGGTTCAATGTTGTGTTAATTGGCTTTTCTCGGAAAATGTGTTACTTTCAAAGTAATCCCTTCTTCCCATTCCCTCAAGATCTGTACATTTCTAGAAAACACTAATTATTTCGTCATCAAGTTCCCATAAGGTGCTTCTGTTGCTCTTCTGATCCACAGCGGATTCACTGTTGTCGCCTCAAAAAATTAAGTGAAGAGAGTGTGAGAAATGAAGAGACGCAGCGCCGGGTCTCGTAGCGCGCGCAGCTACGGTGGCAGACGTTCCGGCTGTGTGATTTTTTGAAGGTGAAGTCTGTTTATTGATTCCATGAATTTCAGAGCTGTTCCAGAAGTAAAAAAAAACATCTTCAACTTTTTTCAATCGGAAATGTAAAAATATCCTGTTTCGGACACTTTTATAGCATTTTTTTTTCAAAATGGTTCATGCTCAATATGTTGTCTACTCTCACGATTTTTTTTAAACATTATCTCAAAAATTTATAATTTAACTTAAATAATTTATTTTCAGGCATGCTTGCCCCACGCTTGCAAAAGGCAATTAATGCCAGCAGATCCTTCCACCTGGCAAGAGTCATGTCCAGTAAGTTTTCTGATAGTTAAAATATTGTGTATCTAAAAAATTGAATAAAAAATCGAAAACTCAAACGTAAAACCAGGAAGATGATCACAAATGAAGTTTCGAAACACCACATGCTGTTCATGCTCGTTTCGAAAATTATTACGAAACCGATCATTTGATTTTCGTTTTTTAAATTCATGCCATTGCACTTTTGTGAGTTTCTCGATCTTAAAAACTATTAATTAATTTTTGAATTAGAATGAAAACACTCAAGTAGTTTCGAGTTTTAACCAACAATCAAGTTAAAAGTATTGGCATGTGATTAGCATAATTTGGTAGAAAAAATAACGTAATTTACCACTTGTTCTTTCAAAAACCAATCCATTCTCAATTCCAGTGCGCGGACCTCTGACATTCGACGGTTGGTATCCACGTGATCACAAGCCAAGTGCTCCACCAACGAATGAAGCAGAACGTCGTGCAGCAGCCGTGAAATACGGTCTTCGACCAGAAGATTATCACTCAATGGACAAAGACGATGTCGTCAAGTTCGCCGGAGACTATCCAGATCTTGGAATCATTACCTACGATCACAAGGATCCATATGAAGCATGGACTGATAGACAAAACCGCAGAAATTGGGGAGAACTTGTGCCGATTGACATGATGCGTTATCGTGGAGATCGTCTCACTTTCACAGGACTCGAAGCTGAAGATTACACAACGTGAGTTTTTATTTTCAAAAAATTAATTCTTGAAAATAACTGAATAAAATTTCAGTTGGGGATCCATCGTGATGTGCCTTCGTGTTTTGGTGCCAATGGCGTTGATCGCCTGGTACTTCTGTAATGATGACCCCAACGCTCTTCGTTGGAGAAATCCAGCGATGCCGAAACAATATCCATACGACTTCTATCGCGCATATCCATTCGATGATCCACGAAAATACCCAATTGTTAACTATTCGTTCGATCTCGAATAGATATACTGATTGTCAGGAAGGTTCAAGGGTCGTTGTGTCGAGAAAAGGAAAAACGAGTGTTTTTTTGGTCAGATCCTTTAGGTTTTTAGAGTCACTCGATTTTTGGATTTTTATGTTTTCTTCTTTTTCCTTTTGTACAATAAAGTATTCTTTTAAACTTCTAGAGTTTTCTTTAGACATTCAACTGGTTCTGACGACCAAAATGATATCTTTGATGAATAATACATGGAAGTTTTCCGAAAAAAATACTCTATCTCAGAACAATTCGAATAAGGCGCTGGACGCCTGAAACTCGACAAGATGCTGTTCCTCGACGATTTCTTGGAAAGTGAGTTTCTTTTTTTTTTTGAGAAGCAGTTCAAAATTAAAAAAAATTGCAGTGCTCGATGAGCTCCCGGCAGAGTTAAAAGAACGAGGAGATGAGATCCGGAGGCTAGACGTCGAAGTGAAATGTAAGTTTTAAAAGAAAGTTATTGTTCGGAATTCCGTTAAGAACCATAGAGTTTAGAGTTCATCAATTGAATTATCAGGAAGTCTTTCTATTTTCAGCCAGACAAAGTCTCAATCGACAAGCCATCAACGACTTTTTCGAAAGGTCCGGTGTCAACATGTCGAATGAGCAGAGGAATGAACGGCACAAAGAATTTCAAGAAGTATGTTTCTTTATATACGTTTTTCCTTCTAATCCTGAGTTCTCTTTCTTCCAGGAAATCGACAGAATTCGAAAACTCTCCCAACGGAAGTACTTTATCGCCGAAAAAATGCAGGAACTTCTGAAAAAGTATCAAGTCCACTTGGAAAAAGAAAAAACAAATTTCCAATGTGAAATGGAGGCTGACAACTCTGGAGTCACCGAAATGATCGAGAAACGATACACTCAACACTTGGAATCAGTGCTCACTGCCAGAAAAGACAGGAAGAGAAGACACAGAAGTCCAGCAGGTGGATCATCGAGAGCATCTACAGTTGCATCTGGACCACTTCTATCAAGAGAATCAAACGACAAAATTCAGAAGATTCTTCAGGAAGGAATGCGTCTTCGTCTGGATATTTCTGATGATTCAGCCGCTCATTCTGCAATGTCTTCGGCTATTCCATCTCCAGCTCCTCGTGGAAGACCTCCAAAAGCTTCCAAGGATCCACTGATGCTCTCTTCAGCAATGGTTGCCAGTGACGATTGCATGACTCCAGTGCCAACTCCATCTGCGAGAGTAAGTTTTAGTACTTTTGAACTGGAAAATTGTAAACAAGCATGTTTCCAGCGGCGGTCCAATACCAATGCGCTTCGTGGGACTGTCTCCATTCCAACATCAATGCATCGAAGTGAATCCAGTGGACGTTACTCTCCCAATCCATCGGAACGTAGCTGGTCGAACGCTGGAATTGATGAGTCACCTACTCCAACTCACCTAACAACACCCACATTCTCTTCTGGACCACACACCATCGGACCGAATTTTCCAACACCGCACTCAGCACAACTCCTCCAGAATTCTGCATTCATTGTGTCGGAGAGTCGTCATGGTCGACCGAGAAAGTTGACCACAAGAGTGCAGGAGATGTTCAAGGAAACACTTCAACGTCAACGAAACCACGGGAACTCCATCATCGCTCTTCAGGAAAAAATGAGTGCAGCTAACTTGGCGGCTGCTCAACAAGCTACGTCTCCACAGGAATCCGATTCCCCAATGAATACAACAAGGAATGGATCTCCAGTTGAAGGTGACTACGATTCGAGTTATGGAGAAAAACGCGGAAATGATGATCAATCCGATGACGAGGAGGATGAGGGGGACAGCACTCGTACCTGGTGCTTCTGTAACGATACGAGCCACGGAGAAATGATCAGATGCGATAATCCAGATGTAAGTTTTTTTTTTCAAGATTCTAAATTTAACAGAACTATTTTTCAGTGCACCCTCCGCTGGTTCCACTATCCGTGCATTGGAATAGTGGAGAAACCGATAGGCAAATGGTACTGTCCCCGGTGCGATGTCACCCAAAAGCTCAAAATGGCCGAAGATGAAGAAGATATCTAATTTGTACAATTCCTGTAACCAGAAAAAAATTATATATTGCATTTTATCCCCTTCTGTTTATTTTATCTGTTCCATGATTCTCAGAAATTGCATTTTCCACCCCCTGCACCACTGAAGACCCTCTCGAAATGTACGTTTTAATTTTCTGAACACCTTTTTTTGCATCTTGACAACCCCTTCCCTTTAATAAGTCATGTACAATAATGCCCCCACATAATATCATAATATAAATTAATAAAAACAATAAATAAGAGAACTTGATTTGAGCTTTGATACAGACTTATGTTAAGTGTTTCATATTTTATTATCTTCATTTTGTTTTCGTTTTTGACTATCCAAAACTGGGAAAAAACAGCTTGTTTCAAGCAAGAATGTCGGCGAAACATGCACAACGCGGAAATTATGAGTCATCCGATGACGAGGATGAGGAGGACAGCACTCGTAAATGGTGCTTCTGTGACGATGTGAGCCACGGACAAATGATCAGATGCGATAATCGAGATGTAAGTTTTTTTAAAAGATTTTAAATTCAACAGAAATAATTTTCAGTGCACCCTCCGCTGGTTCCACTTCCCATGCATCGGGATTACGGAGGCACCAAAAGGCAAATGGATCTGTCCACGATGCGATGTCACCAAAAAGCTTAACGCCAAAAAAACCAAATGATGGAAATGATATTTAATTTGTACAACTCCTGTAATCTAAAAAAAATTATATATTGCATTTTATTCCCCTCTATCTATGTTATCTGTTCCATGATTCTCAGAAATTGCATTTTCTACCTCCTTCACCGTAAAACCCTCCCAAAATGTACGTTTTAATTTTTCTGAACACCTTCTTTAAATCTTGACAACTCCTCCACTTTAATAAGTCATGTACAATGTTCCCCTTCAAACAATAAATTGATGAAAACAATGAGTGAAAGAACTTGTTCTGAGTCAAAATATATGTTGTGTGTGTGTCATATTTTATTTTCTAATTTACTATCCAAAACTGAAAAAAAAACAGCTTGTTTGAAGCAAGAATGACGGAGAAACGGGTGTTTCTGATAATGGATCAGCAGGAGGAGCGTCATGACCAACCATGGTCATCATATCACATTGAGACATCCAAACGGTTGGATGTGATTTATGAGAGACTTCAGACAACAGGGCTTCTAAATGATCCAAGAATCGAGCATCTTCCAAGACGAGAAGCCACGGAGCAAGAGATTCGAGGAGTCCACACGGAAAGATATGTAAATGATGTGAAGGCGACGGAGACGATGATTGAAGTAATGATTCTTTTAGTTGGAGCTTCGAAATGAACAGTTCCGGTTTAATCAAAAATCAATCATTATTAAAGGGAAACAGTTACTAGAAAAACAGGTCTTCGGGTTTTTTTTCCGCAATTTTTACATTGCTTTATTGCGTTTGCTTAAAGTGCAAAACAAGATCGGAAAGAGGTCTCAGAAGAGAAGTTTATCTCCAAATCAAAATGAATTGCCTTATGAGTTAGGACAAGTCATCAAAACGGTAACAAAAAATTGCTCATTCAAACCCATTGAACCAGAATGAATGAAATAAAAATGCATCAAAAAAATTTCAGGAGCAACAAGAACAGTTCTGCTCAAAATACGAAGACATTTTCGTCAACTTTGCCACGTGGAAACGAGCGAAACTGGCTGCAGCCAGCGCCATTGACCTCGTAACATCAGTGGCTATCAACAAAACCCCTGGAATCGCCTTTATCCGCCCTCCTGGACATCATGCAATGCCTGACGAGGGATGTGGATTTTGTATCTTCAATAACGTGGCGATCGCAGCAAAAGAAGCTCTACGAAGTGGTCTCGCGAAGAAAGTAATGATTGTAGATTATGATGTGCACGCAGCGAATGGAACTCAGGAGTGTATTGAGTCAATGGAGAACGTCAAACTGATTAGTATTCATCGATATGAGAATGGAACTTTCTGGCCCAATATGCCACAGACTGGCATTTATCATAACTGTAATTCTAGAAGAGTTTCCAATAAATAATCAAATAATTCCAGATAAGAACACGATGAACCTCCCACTCAACACCATCGGTCTCAATGACTCTGATTATTTTGCACTTTTCACTCATATCATCCTTCCCTCCATTTATGATTTCCAACCTGATCTAATCATAATTTCATCTGGATTTGATGCATCTCTTGGTGATCCTGAAGGATATATGAATGTGACTCCTGCTGGATTCGCCACTATGGTCAGATTACTTCAGAATACGGGAGTTCCTGTGGCAGCGATTCTTGAAGGAGGATACTTCCTGGATGCACTGGCTGCTGATTCTGAATGGGTTTTGAGAGCTTTACTAGGAGAACAAGTCCCACCGATCCAGGTGGAGCCATTGAATCCTTTTATTGCGGATACGATCTCCAGAATCTTGGCAAGAGATGGACAGAAGACGTCGTTCTTCAGAAAGTTGCAAGAGCTTCGGAAACTCTTCGGTTGTAAATTGAGTGTTGAAGAATCGAGAGATTACAAAGGAGAGAGAACAGTACATCCACCGTATGAGACACGTGGAATTTATACTCCATTCCCTGAAGAAAAGATTGATGGATTCAAAGAGCAGCTGAATTCAATTTTGAAAAGCTATGAAAGCATTGAAAAGAACTGTGATATCTCTCAATACATCTCTCAAGACGATACGGTTGAAGAGAATTTCCTTGGAATTCGAGACGGAAAGCTGTTGATTGGAAATGGAAAAGCGGTGAAGCGATTTGTCGAACTTTTGTTTATTTCCTCGTTGAACCCACAACACGTTGTTGATAATTCCTTCGATGATGCAGACTTTGATTTGATTAAGTTTGGAGACGAGTTGAAAGACCTCAAAAATATTCCCACATTCCAAAATTGTGCAATTTTCCAGTTGTAAAAAGCTAATTTATTATTTATTTGCCTCCTGCTTGATACTAATAAACTGTGATAAATATTTTGATAGACGTGTTGCTTTTCTGTTTCATCTGTTTTATGTTCTGTCATTGATTTCACAATGTTCAGATCAGAAATCTCTATTTTGACATAAGACTTCTGGTCAGTGAAGAAAAAAGAATTGGAAAGCAACAGGATGTTTTAAAATTTTTTAGCAACCGCTCTGTAGTTTATTTTTTGTTTAAAGCACACTTTTCAGCGGAAAACTGAAAATTTCAACACAATTTCCATGTTTATCAGCGAAAAAGTCGAGCTTATATCTTTCCAATAAAATTTCGTCCATGAAAAATCGCTTGAATATAACCAAACATCGATATATCTACTCACTGTTCATTTCTATTTGTTCATAACGACCTTGAAAACGGTGAATTTCCTAATTTCAATTTCAATTTCACCCTAAAACCGCCCGAAAAACCGCGGAATTCGTTTCAAAGCCGACGAAGCTCCCTCCTTTCTCCGCCGGCCGCGACGCGACCGCAGCGCACCTCCCCCTTCCATTTCTTCACTTCCGCCGTCTCTTTTCCCTCTGTCGACGCGATTCGCTTCGGTTTTGAGCGCGACTGCAACATAAACGCATCTTTGCTCTATCGTCAACTGTTTTAAAATTCTACCGTAATTCATTACATATTGCTCTCAGGAATTGATAATAATCTCAAGAATCTAGGAAATCCAAAAAACTTCCAAGAAAATGTGTATTTTTCAGCGAAAAGAGACAGAAACCAATGGAAGCCGCACCAGACGAAGAGCCGACTGTCTTCATGGATCCCGTTGAGGAAGAGATTGTAGAAACGGAGCACGTCATCGAAGAGCAAGTTGTTCAGGAGGAGGTTGTCCATGAAGAAGTTGTTCATGAAGAGGATATGATTCAAGTTCAACATGAAGAAGTTCTCGAAGAAATAGTTGAAGAAGATGGATTGGTTAGCATTCACTTTTTGATTTTTTCAAGTTTTTATTGGAAAACTTTGCTCTATTTTACATTTTCAGATGTACGACACAGACGGACGTGTCATTGAGTATCCAGAAATGCTCTACGATGAAGAAGCCGAAGTAATCGAGGAATACGTTGAGGTGGAAGATATGGGAGACGGTAGATTCGCGTACGTTATGACCGATGAGCATGGAAATCGTCGTTTATTGAAAGAGGAAGAAGTGGAGCAGATGAAGAAGATTCCAGGACTTGGAATCATGGAAGAGGAAGTAGTTGAGGACTCTGAGCCAAGTACTTCAGATGCTGGACCGAGCACTTCAGCAGCTTATGATAGTGAGTAAAGAATAACAAGTCATTGAAAACTTCATTGTTTTTTTTTTCAGAAAGAGGTCGCTTCCCTCAAACAAAGCCCAAGCAGAGCCGTCAGCAAGCACGTGGTGGTCAACGAAGACAACCAATGTACGATGTTTACTATACAAGTCCACCGAAAGGATTGAGCGAAATGGCAAAAGTGGATGTGGAGAAATACGTTCCAGGCGTCACAGTCAATCGTCGTCCACTTCCAGACAATCCAGTTTTCAAAACAAAAGCCCCAAGATCCCGAAAGAATCCACCATGGCAAGATGAGTCGCCAACCGCCCCAGGTTCTCGACCATCCACTAGTGCTATTAGACCTACATCGCCAAGCATAAGAGACCCACTAATCATTCCTGATGAAGATGTTATTGTGAGATTCAAATGTCCTGAATGTGGAGAGGGATTCGCCACAATGGAGAGACACTGTGCTCATATGGTTAAAAATCATGATTGTCAAACGTTCGTTAGAGACGTTGATTTCTTTGCGGATAGAGAATTCGAGAATTTCTTGCTGAAAGTTGAAAAAGCGACACTTGGAAAAGAGTATGAGGAAGGTGCCAGAAAGAGATCGAGAGTCGGAACATCGCAAGTTTTCGTTTGCAATTATATGACAAAGGGATCACAGAAGGATGCGGAGATGGTGGAGGTCGGAATGAGCACGTTGGCAGAGAGACCGATTGAAGTGTGCACAGCGTTTGTGCAGAAGATTCATGCATAGTATGTGTTACTTTTAATATTTTCAATGTGAAGATTTCTCTGCGTCTCGCTATTTAACCTAATGTTTTCTTGTTTTAACATTAAAATTAACATTTTCCAGTGAATGCATCCACGTGAAATACTGCGATCAACACATTCACTACGACGGTAACATTGGTTTCCGTGTGCCTCTTGCCGTCAAACGACGCCTCTTCGAAATGTCCTTCAAACGTCTTCCGGTTCCCTGTATGCAGGCGATGTTGGGCATAGAAGCCGAAGAACTTCTCCCGCATCCCACAAGATTTGAGGAGAAACTCAAAAATTTATCCCATGTAGAAGTTGTCGAACTTCTCGGAATTATTAACGCCTCGTTGAGGAAATATCAGGAGGTGGAGCCGAAAGGAAAGAGAATTCCTATTAAATTTGGTATGCTTGTAGTCGAAATTGAACATTTTTTCTCATTTTCTGTGATTTAGATACTATTAAAACTGGTGATGGAGCACCGACACTGGTCGTCAAACGACTTGATCCTCCTAAAAAGGAGACGATGTTCAATGATAAACCATCAACGAGTACTCAAGGATACTCAGCTGATGGAGAGGATGTTCCGGCGATGGCACGAGAGGAGGAGGTTCTGGATGATTCGGTGATTCCGGAGGATTGTGATGGAGTTATGGAGGATAACTTTTGTGAGTTTGTCGAGGAATAAAATGAGATGAGAAAAACCGCAAGCGAGGTGACGTAAAAGAAACAGACGTTCACGTTTGGGTAATTTTTTGAAAATTGATTTTTTGCATTGTTGTAGCATTTTTCAACTTTCCGGATTTTTTGAACTCTTTTTCGACCAAGTTGGGGTTGAACTCAGTGAAAACAACTCAGATTTGCAAATAAAGAGCAGAAAATTCGCCAAGAACGAAGATTAGAAAATAAGAGACAATCAACAAAAACCCTGAGTTTTTCGCTCAATATCCAAAACAAATCATACTTATCTCGCACAATTTTTTTTGCATGGACCGCCGGAAAGCGGAAAATCCTGCCCAAAGTTTTAAAATAAAATTCACTTGATTTCTTTTCAGTATACGACCCAGAAAACGACCGTGACCCGTTGATCGAAGAGCTTACCGAAATGGAGCTCGACGTCCTTGAATCCTACGAGAACGATATCAATGTGAAATTGAATGAAGAGCAAAAGAAGGAACGTATCCGTCAGAGGACCAAATACTCTCTTAGCAAAGTCGTCGCCACCTATCAAACTCTCGATTCAGCTACTCACGGTCTAAATCCAACTGAACTCCATACGGATACTATAAATAATCTTCGTGAAATGGCCAGCTATGTTGTTGAACTTGTCTGTCAATTGGATGCAGAAATAAAGGCTCAATTCAATCCAAATCTGAGAGTTGAGGATATCAAACGAGATATGATTGCTGGAATTGCTATGCAAGAGAGAACCTATCAACCGGATCGACGCCCCAGAAAGATTGGAAGTTATCATCAGACTCCGCCCAAATCCAACTACCGTACTCCTGCACGTGATCGAGATGAGTACGCGAGAAGAATCTTCAAGGATCAGACAAGTCCATCGGCGGCACGTCAAATGATGAATGTAGCTGAGGCTTTTGGTGATATGGGTCACTCCGATCGTCTTCGACAACTCCGTGAACGAACTCTTGGAAGTGCCACTGGAAGTGTGGAGCCGGATGATAAGCCAACATCTGTTCCAATACCTCCAATACCAGATGAGCTGAAGGCCGTCCCGTGGTCTAAACCACAAAGAAAACGACAAAATGATCCGTCGGCGGTGCCGAAAAAACGAGGGAGACCCAATAAGAAAGGAGGAGAATCAACTGAATTAGCTGCCTCCAAGGCGAAGAATCCGGCAGAAGAGGAGACTGAAAAGGATCAAAGCATAGTGGAGGAGGAGTCAGCAGATACGTCTGTTGTTGCTGAAACATCTGCTCTTGAAGCTTCAGAAGTCCCAGCTGAAGAAGCTGAGGTTACTGTAACTAGTAAAGTAGTTGCAGAGGAAGTGGTTGATGTTCCAGAAGCGGTTTCAGATGTCGTTGAGGTAAGGAATTATGGAATCGAAACATTTTTTTCGTGAAGTCTGACAAGGAGTGCAAAACACTGAAGATTAGCTAGGTTTTCGTAAGACATCATGTCTCACACCGCATCTGACACCACCACGTTAGATTGCAGACATGCTTCCAATACGCAGATTCTATGAGCTCACTTCAGACAGTCCAACTTCTTCGGTCCCCTAAATGTTAACCTATTCATTTTCAGAAGATCCATCAAATTTTCGCTCAAAACGGTCTATTAATACCGGGACGGGACTATTCGTCTTTGAAAGTAAGCCTCCGGAATTGCCAGTTTTGCTTCAAAAATTACAAATTTTTGAACCGAAATTCGCGATTTTCATTTGAAAGGGGGCAGTTTTCGAGATGCAAAACCTCTGGAAAATTTCGAAATGTTCAGCTTTTTTCAAGTCATTCGCTCCAATTTTTTTACAATATCTAGCAGATTTCAGCTAGTATTGAGCAGTTTCAGACAGAAGAATTTGCCTGAAGTGCCAGAAAAAGCATACAGTTTTGCTTACGTTTCTGACGTTTCTCGATTACGTTTTAAAAATTTTGAGCTCAAAAATAACATTTTTATGCCAAAGTTTACACAGTGTCTCTAAGCTTATAGAACCGTAATCATAACATGTTCACAGTTTTAGTTCTGATTTCGCTACAAAAACGTATTTCCAGACCTCAAAAGAACCAACAACGGCCGCCCCAGCTACTGCCCCAGCTACTGCCCCAACTACTGCCCCAGCCGCTGCCGCAACTGAAATGAAGGAGGTGAAAGAAGAGCCAGTAGCTGCTCCTCCACCAACAACCACTCGTACCGGACGTGTCGTTAAACCCAAAAAATGGGAAGATAATTGATTAATTTTTCTTTAATTTTTAACTTTACTTTATTCCGATGTCTCTCCTTCTTTCCATATTTTCTGCTTCTTTTAATACCAACCCAATCTCAATCCATCACTAATTGGTTAACTTTATTCTTGCAATTTTTTAAATTGAAATATATTTTGGTTGACAATTTGTTTTATATTTTAAAAAATGACATCAAGATATCGATTTTTTTAGTCATTCACATTGTATACGGAGTATGACATTCCAACAAAACACCAAACGATTTAGTCAACTTCGATGAACGGTGATATAGTAAGCCTTGTGAAACCATGTGAGCTCCTTCTTTGGATATTTACAGTACAATCGAAACTCTTTCGTGTAATACCAAATGGAAGTTTTGATGCACAATAGATAAACGTAGAC